>CAMZMU010000085.1:69124147-69281630 GCA_947311845.1 Poa pratensis
AAATTTTAAAGCAATTGGAGTCCATTTGCTTGGTGAATAAAATAGAGAGTTACTTAAGGCATTTTTAAGAATATCCAAATAAATTTCCTTTTAGGATCTTGAAGCAAGTCAAAATAATTTATTTGAGCACTTGGAACTTCTGACAAATAATAAGATGTCCAAGTAATTTTGTTTGCAAGTTTGATGTCTTCCTTGTTGTGAAATTTGTTGGGACAAGTTTGCATTATGTTTTTAACATAGCAAAGAAGTAAGTATTGTGTGTGGTTTAGCAATTTAAATGGATGCCATGATGAATGCATGCCAAGATGCAATGAACACACAAAGTGAAAAGTTGGTACTCAAATTTTGGGCTGTTACAATTCTACCCTCCTTACAGGAATCTCGTCCCGAGATTCTAAGATTGCGTAAAGAAGTCGGGATACTCCTCACGAAGACTAGACTCTCGTTCCCAAGTTGCTTCTTCCTCGAATGATGAGACCATTGAGATCTTGAGGAACTTGGTAGTCCGTTGCGTGTCTTCCTTTCCTTCGTCCAAGACTCGGATAGGATGCTCACGATAAGTGAGGTCTTCTGTTGATCAAGCTCCTCATGATTGACCCTGGATCGGATCCTTGAAACAACGGCGGAAGTTGGGAGACATGAAACACATCATGTACATTTGGAATTTGACCGGTAACTCCAACTTATAAGAGATCTCCTCGCTTTTCCAGAACGGTGAAAGGACCAACATAGCGAGGGGGCCAATTTCCCTTTTATTCCGAAGCGGCGAACGCCACGAAGGGGAGAGACACGGAGATAAGCTTTATCACCAATTTCATAGTGAATCTCCTGATGGTGCTTGTCATAGTAGCTCTTCTGCCTAGACTGAGCAATCTTCAGATTCTCTCTTATGATTCAACCTTCTCCTCAGCTTCATTGATCACATCCGGACCAAAGAGTGCTCTCTCTCCGGTCTCGGACCAATTTAGCGGAGTGCGGCATTTTCTTCCATATAGAGCCTCGAAGGGCCATGCCCAGACTAGCTTGATAGCTATTGTTGTAGGAGAACTCCGCGAAAGGGAGATACTTTTCCCAACCTTGCCAAAAGAGATCACACATGCCCTAAGCATGTCTTCCAACACTTGGTTCACTCTTTCGGTCTGACCATCAGTTTGAGGATGGTAGGCGGTACTGAAGTTGAGACGGGACCCCATAGCAGTTTGGAAACTCTGCCAAAACTTGGATACAAAGATACTTCCACGGTCCGATATGATCCTCAGAGGGACCCCATGCAATGGAACAATACGAGCCAAATAAAGTCAGCAAGTTGACTTGCCCGTATATCATCACGGACTGGTAGGAAGTGAGCAACCTTGGAAAGACGATCAATGATTACCCAGATTGCATTGTTGCCCTTTTGAGATCGGGAAACCCGGTGATGAAGTCCATACCAATTTCATCCCATTTCCATCCGGGACGCAATAGGGCGAAGAGTGCCGGCAGGTCTTTGATGTTCAGCCTTTACCCGTCGACAGTGTCGCATTCAGCAACATACTTGGCAATTTCTCGTTTCATACGAGTCCACCAGAATTGTGGTCGAAGGTCTTGGTACATTTGGTACTACCGGGATGAATAGAGAGAGGTGATTCATGAGCTTCTTGGAGAATGAGCTCCCTCAAATTCGGTTCTTTGGCACCACTAGCGGTCACCAAAATAAACAACTCCGGATTCATCTGAGAAACATTTGCCTTGCCACTAGCAATGTTCTCTTGATGTTCAGGATACCCTCATCCAGCTTCTGAGCATCCTTAATCTGGTCTACAAGAGTAGCTTTGATCTCCAGATTTGCAAGGTAGCCGGAGGGAACAATTTCCAGGTTCAAACGGGCAAACTCTTCATGAAGAGCAGGTTGGGCCTTTTCAATCATCAGGTTGCAATAGGACTTCCGACTTAGCGCGTCAGCCACGACGTTTGCTTTGCCGGGTTGATAGTTCAGACTCACATTGTCCGTGATTAACTCCAACCAACGCCTTTGCCTGAGATTTAAATCCGGCTGGGTGAAGAGGTACTTCAGACTCTTGTGATCCGAGAAGATCTCGCAACGGTTACCAAACAGTATGGTCTCCATTGCTTCAAAGCATAGACCACAGCGGCAAGTTCTAGATCATGAGTTGGGTAGTTGAGCTCATGCGGCTTCAATTGGCGAGAAGCATACGCCACCACATGGCCATCTTGCATCATTACACAACCCAAGCCTTGTAGAGAGGCGTCACAGAAGACGACGAAATCCTTGCTGTGTCCGGCAGGACAAGCACAGGAGCGGACGTGAGCTTGGCTTTCAGTGTTTGGAAACTCTCTTCAGCTTCGGCCGACCATACAAACTTTTTCCTTCTTGAGAAGGTCAGTCAGCCTTGGCTATCTTGGAGAAACTTCGATGAATCGGCGGTAGTAACCGCCAATCCGAGAAAGCTACGAATGTCCTTGACTGACATTGGAGTTTTCCAATCCAGAATGGACTGAATCTTGTCAGGAATGACAGCCACACCATTAGCGGATATCACATGACCAAGGAAGATGAGATTATCCAACCAAACTCACACTTGGAGAACTTGGCATAGAGGCGGTGTTCTCGAAGTCTTGTCAGAACCAAACGAAGATGTTCCTCATGCTCTTCATTGGTTTTGGAATAGATGAGGATGTCATCATGTAAATGACGACAAACTTATCAAGATAATCCATGAAGATGGAGTTCATGAGCCTCATGAAAGTAGCTGGAGCATTTGTGAGACCAAAGGACATGACGGTATACTCATATGAGCCATAACGAGTAACAAATGCCGTCTTTGGAATATCCTCCTTTCTGATTTTTATCTGATGGTAGCCTGACCTCAGATCCATCTTGGAGAATACCGTTGCACCAGCTAACTGATCCAACAGATCATTGATGCGAGGAATAGGATACTTGTTCTTGATTGTCACCGCATTCAACGGTCGATAGTCAGAGACTAGACGAGGCACGGTAGAATCCCTCTTCTTGACAAAGAGTACCGGACAACCCCAAGGTGAACTGCTAGGCTGGATGAACTCCTTGCTAACAGCAGATCAATTTGCTCTTTCAACAGAGCCAACTCTTCCACCGGCATACGGTAGGGCTTCTTGGAAATTGGAGCAGTACCGGGAAGTAGCTCTATGACAAACTCCACACTTCGGTCAGGAGGCATGCCAGGCAACTCTTCCGGGAACACATCCGGGAAGTCACACACCACGTGTATGTCCTGGATTTCAGGAGGGGATTCGCCTTCCATAAAGCAAAGGAGAATCTCAGGTGAGGGGTACGATGGCGGACGGAGGTATTGATGTTGCAGGCCAATACTTCACAATGTCACCGGAAGGAGCGGTCACAGTAATGGTCTTGGCGGCACAGTCGAGATTAGCCTGGTATTTGGCTAGCCAGTTCATGCCCAATATGACATCAATGCCTTTGGACTTCAGAGCTACCAAGGCATAAGGAAAAGACAAGGAACCTATATTAATCTGGACCTCAGGAGTAACCCCATCGGTTTGCCATTTGGAACCAGGAGTGGAGATCTCCAAGGACGCTCATTTTCTCGAACGGTATGTTGTGGTCTTTTGCAAAAGCTATGGATATGAATGAATGCGATGCTCCAGAGTCAAACAAAACTGTAGCTGTATTGCCGTTGATTCGTAACTCACCCATAAGAACGCCGGGGTCATCTTCAGCTTCTTCAGCAGAGGTGGTTCAGGCGACCACGCACAATAGGTCCAGCCTTGCCAGTTGGAGTGGCAGGGGCTCGTGCAGGAGTTATCGCGAGAGGTGCCTTCTGGGGGCACTCCCTGGAGTAGTGACCAGCCTGGCCACAGGTGTAGCAAGTGACTCCAGGTGGAGCAGGTAGCATAGGACGGTACCCACTTCCGCCTACCCAAGTGTCGAAGTAGTGGGGCGCGGAGGAGGTGGCCTGTATCCGGCTCTCGGCATGAATGGAGCACGAGGTACACGCTGTAGGGAACAAAACCCTGCGCTTCTTGCTCTCAGAACCCGAGGAACTCTGGTGTCCCCATGTGCGGGCCTCTTGGAAGCTTCAAGTTCCTTTCTTCCTTGCTCAAGAGTGAAAGCCTGGTTGAACAGCTCCTGATAGGTCTGGAACCTGAAGGGCAATAGCTCATAGCGGAGCTGCGGATTCAGACCCTTGCGGAACAGCTCTTGCTTGTCAGCATCATTGGTCACGTCCCTTGGGGCGTAACGAGAGATGGTTGAACTCACGACCATAAGTGCGGAGGTCCATCCGTCCCTGTTGCAAATCCAGGAACTCCCTCCTCTTCAAGTCCATGATGGCTGGGGAATGTACTCGCACGGAAGGCAGTGCGGAAATCAGCCCAGGTGAAGACATGGTTGGCTGGAAACAAGCCACATGGCTCTCCCACCAACAGCCAGCAGCACCAACCAAGAGTAGGTGGCAAAGTTGACTTGCTCCGCCAATGGGACATGAAGCGCGGAGAACTTGCGCTCCAAAGCACGAAGCCAATCATCAGCTTCCAGTGGCTCCTTAGCATCAGCAAAGGTGGGTGGCTGAGCGCAGGAACTCGGTGAGAGTGTTGCACTCGTTCCTCCGTGCATTCTGCTGCACCAACTGTTCAAGCAAGCGCTCATTGCGCCCACGGTTCTCCTCAATGGCCATCAAGACCTCAGCCATCGAGGGTGGTGGCGGCAGATCATCCTCATCAATTGTGGTTACCGCGACCACCACGGCCTCCACGACCTCCTCGAGCCATTCTGGAGATTTGACAATGACACGGTTAGTATCCTCTCCGAATGGTCGAACAATAGCATTAGCGTCTACTCAAGTACACAGACTAGGGACGATAATACTTTGCGAGAAGGAAAAACAACAAGATAGAACTTGGGTAGAAGATCAGCATCATGTGCAACGGCACAATCCGGATCCTCGGTTCAAGCCCTTGGGATGAAACCCGAAGAAAGGAACAAAAGCTTAGACTCGATACTGGTAACCAGACTCGTAAGCAACTGAGTTGACATCGGATGTAGCGCGGCGGAAGTAGCCGGGCACATAACACTAAAGGTAGAACCCAACCCCGAGATTCCTAATCATTTTGAAGCAACAGACGAGGGGTAAAAACTTTAACTCAAATCGAGGTAAGATTGCTCCGAGATTAGAGGGTAACCAGATAAGGAGTAAAAAGAATCCTAAGATGGTTTCACAACTCATTTTTAGGTTAAAATATTTTCACAAACACTAGACTCAACGTCGACCAGTAGAAGGGTTTCCTACAGGCAGTCCTGCTCTGATACCAACTTCTGGCGCCCCGACCCGGCTGTTATAACAGTGATGCTGTGTGTCACCGGTTAAGCGATACAACCGGAGGTTACGGGTTTACCAATCCCGGCCAAAACCTTTGCAGGCGTTGCTGGGTACACCTCACTCCAGACAACGCAACACCCCGATTGATGCCTTAACACAGGCACAACTATCAAAGCATAATAGTAAGATCAAGACTTGTGGAACAACTGGCACATCACAGACTCTACGACACAAAAGCATTATTCAACTCTTATAATAGAGAAAGATAGCAAATGACAACCAGAGGTCACAGACCCAACATTACATCAAGCGGAAGCGAATTAGGTTGTTCTAAACAACAAGATCCAACATATGGCCTAAGAGGCCTACAGATAAACATCACAACGCCAGCTGTTCCAGGATGTCCCAAGCTGCCACCTGGGAACCCCAGACTACTCGTCGACGTCCACAAAGAACCCACCTTCGAGGTCGGTGAAGTCCTCCTCTGAAACAAAACAAACGACGTTGAGTTCGACGAACTCGCAAGATTAAGAGCTAATATATGCTCGATGAGGCTTTCAAAGTTATATGGCTCTTTTGCATAAAGCTAATTTTATTTATGAAGAACATAGCTCAAAGGCATCGACTAATCAGAATATTTTCAAAAAGAGTAAGAAGTAACTCTTCCTTTCATCACCTTACTCAACATCAACCACTGTACCTGTTTATCAAAGGCACCTCCCCGAATCACCCTCGAGGAAGCTCACCTTGCAATCTTGAAATGGTACCTCTAGTACCCAGTTTTTAATCATTCCGTTAAGGTTATTCTATGATCTTATCGTCCTTTCCAAGTTGTCCGTAACCGTGGACACGGCTTTTCGAAAAGATTTAACCCTGCAGGGGTGCACTGTGTTTACCTTCGGTACCGCCCGGCCCATTGCCTACACGTAGCTCTCTTCCGGGGAAAGCCGGCTGAGTGGGAACGGTTACAACCTTTACCTTGTTAAAGACTAACCCAGGATCATCAGTGAGGACGAGCAGCGATCATCAACACCCTGCCCCGTGGCCACTCATTTTCCTAGACACCACCATCCTCATCCCAGTTCATACCGCCATCATCACGCACGCGCAAATGGAAGCTCAAACTAGAGGACCCTGGCTAGTCCCGCTCAAGTTAGTCGGTCGACGAGGGCTCCATATACCCCACCGAATGGAAGCGCGCTCATTCTTGGTTCAGAGGTAAAGAACTCGCACCTAGGCGGCGAGAGTGAGACAAACACCACCATACCAAAGTGGCCTCTCATCCCCACCTTTAAGCATCTTATTACCTGTCACCACAAATCCTCCACCATCATCTGTACATCTCATCACCTGTTTTCAAATCATGAAACATCCACCGGACTGCTAAGCATCTTAACTAAGCATGGCTAAGCATCAACACTGCATAGTTAATTATTTCAGGCCAACAGTACAATCCTATGGATAATAGGAGGGGAAACAGGTAATTGGCATCGGAACTTAATGCAACTATAGGATACTCTAATCCAACAAAAGTGACATTTGGAACCGCATGCAATATTATAGTGGAGAAAATATTTGCGGAAAACATAGGATAGATATGCTCAGAGGGGGGATTACGCTTGCCTTGATCAACGTGCGGGTAGTACGTCTCTTCGGGGTATTGTGGAGTACCCCCGGTTGCTTGATCTAGCGACAAACGAAACACCGGAAGAAAACAATTCAATCACCACTCATATGCTTGACAAATGCAATGCGCAGACCTGATGACATGACCAAATTAAAGTGTTGAACTTATTAGAATCTCTTTAGCCAAGTTCGACCAATTTTAAATGGGGAGCGGGAATTAATTATTCCTCCCTAGAGGAAAAAATATTGTTCTACAATATTTTTAATGCTTTCCTGTGCTTAACATAAGATGAACATGTATGAATGATGCCACAATTTAATCCATAATTTATGAGCATTTTGGTGCATCACACCAATTTTATAATGCAGCGATGAAAATTATTACCCCTTTAACTTAACAATTTAAATAAGTCCTTTTATTTAGTTTTGGTTTCCACTTTTAACTAAGTCATGGTTATAATTTAAATTCAACACAAAACAAACATTTGGAACTAAATTAGAAGAGGGGAAAATAAACAGGAGAAAAATTTGTACTGAGCAAAATCGGAATATCCGAATTTAATTAATTCGGATAATCCGAGTGAACAGTGTATTTCGAGAATTTGGCTAAGGACTTAAAATTTTTGGTACTGACAAAAATCGGAAAAACCGGTTCAAACTCCACTCGGAAAATCCGATCGAACCCTGGCTCGAAATTTTGGCTAAGGACAGAAAGAAATGGTACTGGACTGAATCGGAAAATCTGATTCTTTCCGAACTCGGATTATCCGACGCCGGCGAAACGAGCAGCGCGCACAAACACGTCCACTGCGACGGCGCCGTGTGGAGGCAACGGCGACCCAGAGCGAGGGGGAAGAACGGAGGGAGCGGGGGTGGAGCAGCAGCTCACCCTGAAGGCGCGAGCGTGCTTGGGGAGGTCGAGGACGGTCGGCGGCGGCGGCAATCGGCCGGCGAAGCGGCGGCGACGCGGCGGCGGTGGTGGAGAGGAACGGGCGGCGACGGCGAGGTAGGCCAGCCCGGCTCGATTCCTTTGGTGGGGAGGAAGAACTCGACCCGGCGGATCGATTCCCCCAGGCGGCGGTGCTCGAGGTGGGCTATGGCCGCGGGGAGCAGTGGTCTGCGGCGGCGGCCATGGCGGCTAGGTCGCGGTGCGCGGGGAGAGGGCAGGGGAGAGCTGGAGCAAGGGAGAAGGGAGAAGAGGGGGGCCCGGTGCTTGTCCTCCTTGTGAGGGGGAGGAGAAGGGGGCCCTGGGCACGGCGTGCTCGCAGAGCACGCCACGGTGCCATGGCGCTCGCGGGAAAACGGGGAGGTGAGAGAGAGATGAGAGTTTTACATTTTGGTCCCTGGAAGTTTTGAAAACATCACAGATTGGTCCTTTTCAGTTCTGGCTGCATAGTTTCTGAATTATCTGGGTCGCTTTAACATTTCCAAAAATTGTGCAAATTTTTGTGTAGCCTCCTTGTGCCTTGGGCAACCTCCCATAAAAATTTTAAAGCAATTGGAGTCCATTTGCTTGGTGAATAAAATAGAGAGTTACTTAAGGCATTTTTAAGAATATCCAAATAAATTTCCTTTTAGGATCTTGAAGCAAGTCAAAATATTTATTTGAGCACTTGGAACTTCCTGGACAAATATAAGATGTCCAAGTAATTTTGTTTGCAAGTTTGAGTGTCTTCCTTGTTGTGAAATTTGTTTGGGACAAGTTTGCATTATGGTTTTTAACATAGCAAAGAAGTAAGTATTGTGTGTGGTTTAGCAATTTAAATGGATGCCATGATGAATGCATGCCAAGATGCAATGAACACAAAAGTGAAAAGTTGGTACTCAAATTTTGGGGCTGTTACACAGGGGTACCAAGAGAATTAGCAGAACATAGCCTCAAAGTGAACCCTGCGGCTAAACCAGTGAAGCAGCCACTACGGCGTTTTCATGATGACAGGAGAAAGGCAATAGGAGAGGAAATAGCTCGCTTGCTGGCTGCAGGATTCATCACAGAGGTATACCATCCGGAGTGGGTGGCAAATCCAGTATTGGTTATGAAAAAGAACGGTACGTGGCGAATGTGCGTTGATTACACCAGTCTTAACAAAGCTTGTCCAAAGGATCCATTTGCTTTGCCAAGAATCGACCAAGTAATTGATTCAACTGCTGGGTGCGAGCTGTTATGCTTTTTGGACGCCTATTCAGGCTACCATCAAATCAAGATGAAGAGGGAGACCAAGAAAAGACGTCCTTCATCACACCCTTCGGAGCTTTTTGTTACGTCAGCATGCCCTTTGGGTTGAAGAACGCAGGTGCGACTTACCAAAGATGCATTCAGAATTGCCTACATGAGCAAATAGGTCGCAACGTTCATGCCTACGTGGATGATATTGTGATTAAATCGCAAGTTAGCCAGGATCTTATTGGTGATCTGGCAGAGACATTCACAAATCTCAGAAAATACAACATGAAGCTCAACCCCACAAAGTGCGTTTTCGGAGTACCAGCAGGAAAGCTATTGGGATTCATAGTATCAGAAAGAGGCATTGAGGCCAATCCTGACAAGATAAAGGCCGTGATGGATCTCCAAAAGCCAGAAAAGATAAAAGATGTACAGCGGCTTACTGGTTGCGTAGCAGCTTTGAGTCGCTTTATATCAAGATTGGGAGAGAAAGCACTACCTTTGTACAGACTGTTGAAAAAATCAGACACCTTCGTTTGGGACGCAGAGGCCGACGAAGCTCTGACAGCCTTGAAACATCAATTGACGAATGCTCCAGTTCTGGCGGCTCCAAAAGATAAAGAGCCAATGCTACTATACATAGCGGCAAATTCCCGCGCTGTGAGTGCTGTCATGGTTGTGGAGAGACAAGAAACGGAAAGGAATACCCTGTCCAGAGACCAGTATACTACGTGAGCGAAGTCCTCACAGCTTCCAAACAGCGTTACCCACAGTGGCAGAAGTTGGTGTTTGGAGTGTTCATGGCGAGTCGCAAGCTGAAGCACTACTTCCAAGAGCATCCAATAACTGTGGTGAGTTCAGCACCATTGGCAGATATCATTCGTAATCGAGAAGCTACTGGAAGAGTCGCTAAGTGGGCGATCGAGTTGGGACCACATCACATCAGTTACGAGCCGCGCACATCAATTAAGTCGCAAGCCCTTGCAGATTTTATTAACGATTGGACAGAAATCCAAGTTGCTCCTAGCATGGCAGAAACCAAATACTGGACCATGCATTTTGATGGGTCAAGACAGTTGCAAGGCTCGGGGGCTGGAGTTGTTCTGACATCTCCCAAGGGAGACAAGCTGCGGTATGTGTTACAGATACACTTCAACTGCACAAATAACGTGGCGGAGTACGAGGCACTGCTTCATGGTCTACGTATAGCAAAGGAGATGAACATCAGTCGCATACGCTGTTTTGGCGATTCAGACTTGGTGGCACAGCAGGTCTCCGGAACGTGGGACAGCAAGGATGCGAACATGGCTGCATATAGGAGAGAGGTGGACAGAATTGCTGGACATTTCACTGGATACCAAGTTGAACATATTGATCGGAGACAAAATGAAGCTGCGGATGCCCTGTCTCGGCTTGGATCCAACAGACAGTCAGTCCCACCCAATGTTTTCCTGGATGAACTGCACAATCCATCAGTCAAACCTCCAGCAGAATTGACATTGCAGAGCCAGAGGATGATTCAACTTTAGTCGCAGCCCTGCATGAACAGCCAGGATGGACAGAGCCATACATGGCATATTTAAGTCGCGGAGTGCTGCCGGACGATGAAATTGAGGCGCGCAAAATCATACGACGATCAAAGGCCTATACAATCATCAACAATGAATTATACAAGCGCAGCGTATCAGGAGCATTCCAAAGATGTGTCTCACCAGAAGAGGGACGAAAAATCTTGCACGAAATTCATTCAGGCGATTGTGGCCATCATGCTTCGTCAAGATCTTTGGTGGCAAAGGCGTTCCGACATGGATTCTTCTGGTTAACAGCATTAGCAGATGCAGAGCAAATTGTCAGAGTGTGCGATGGATGTCAAAGATACGCTAGGCAAGATCATATGCCAGCCCAAGCACTTCGCACAATACCCATCACATGGCCTTTTGCCGTATGGGGTTTTGACATGGTAGGGCCTTTCAGACGGTCTTCAAACGGAAAAACTCACCTCTTAGTCATGGTGGACAAATTCACAAAGTGGATAGAAGCAGAACCTGTGGGAGATTGCGAGGCTGAAACAGCAGTCAAGTTCTTGAAGAAGGTCATATTCCGCTTCGGTTACCCCCATAGTATCATTACAGACAATGGGAGCAACACCTCTGAAGGGGCTACACAGATATTTTGCGCAGACAATGGGATAAGATTGGACCTCACGTCAGTAGCACACCCGCAGAGCAATGGACAAGCTGAGCGAGCTAACCAGGAAATTCTCCATGGAATTAAGCCGCGCCTTATTGAAAAGGTCGAAGCATCTCCAGGATGTTGGGTGGAAGAACTGCCAGCAGTACTGTGGAGCTTGAGAACAACCCCTAACAGATCCACAGGATTTACACCATATTTCATGGTCTATGGAGCAGAAGCAGTCATGCCCAGCGATATCATACATGATTCACCAAGAGTTGCGGCTTACATCGAGACAGATAATGAGATAGCTCGGCAAGACTCGGTGGACACATTAGAAGAGGTTAGAGACTTGGCAGCATCAAGGTCAGCAGTATATCAACAAGACTTGCGACGCTATCATGCCAGACGCATCAAAACCCGCACCTTTCAAGAAGGCGACCTAGTACTGCGACTTAAACAAGATCACAAGGGAATGCATAAGCTGTCCTCTCCATGGGAAGGACCCTACATCATCAGCAAGAAGCTAAACAATGGGTCGTACTACCTGCTGGATGTAAGGGAAGAAAGCAGCGAACGCCATGATTTCGAGGATCGTCTCGAGGCACCTCGCCCTTGGAACGTCGCACACCTGCGACCGTACTATACATAAGAAAAGGCTAATCAGAGCCAAGCATCATCCTTTCCAGCTTTATAGCTGAGTATCATCACAGCCACTCAGGGCTAGAACTTCAACTTTGGTCGCCACCTAGGCGCGACCTATGCAACATCTGATCGCCACCCAGGCGCGATCGACCCTTGTATCAGAAACCGGCTGCCACCTAGGCGCGGCCGTAAACTTTGTATCATCTCTGGTCGCCACCTAGGCGCGACCGACCCCATGTATCACCATGGATCGCCACCTACGCGCGATCCAACCCTATGTATAACACTCGGTTGCCACCTAGGCGCGACCTTATGTGTCATCATAATCAAAGCTTATCATAGCTTAGCCTATCATGGCAATATCATTATGTTTCTTGGGGTCTTTGTTACCCTGAAACAGCCGATTTATTGGCAATTATCAAATTTACCTTAAGTTGGATTGCTACTCGCATTATGTGGCCAAAGTACTGGGGTGTGGCGTCAATCGAGCTTGATTGCCTATCATGGCCGCTCTCGACCCTGAACACACATATTCCTAGGAAATACTGAGTCGCGCGAGTGCCCACTTAAGGATTCAGATGGCCTAACTAGAGGTCGATGTACTGCTTATAGTACGGCAACACCAATTACAATTACTTGTACTTAACAATTGTTTTATTCATGATATCAAGTTACAGGTGATGACCTTCAGAGTTCTCTGAGAAGAATTGAGATGATTACCACATAACATCCTCTCAATCCTTGGGGGCTATATCATATTATCATCAAAAATTTGAAGATAGATCGTCATCAAGTTCTGAAGCTATCAGGATACTCTAACAAAGAAGCTCACGAAGTCAGATGATCTTCCAGGTGCGAGTCAAGGCCAAACTTGCACAATTATAAGCCGCGAAACAAGGAAAAGCGCGGCCTAAGCATTCAAGATCAAGAAATACTATGAAGTTCAGGCCACGCTTGGGGGCTAATGTCGGGGGAATACTTTCTGGATTAACCCGCGGCCCAGTGCGACTTAACTTACTCGCACGGACGAAGGCCCACTTGGGAACAAGCCCAATATTGAACCGCCATAAGGGGAAAGATCTAGAAGACATATCCCGGAGGACGTGAAGACCAAGTAGTCTCCGAGTAGGCCTCTGTGGATGTATTCCTTATGGGGAAGTTTCCTTTTGTAACCTAGCGAGCCTCTGTGTATATAAAGAGGACTCGCAGGACTTAGAGCGGGTCAAGCTATCAAGCCCCAAACCCTAGCTCATACGGCGAGTACCAGATCGGATCGCCTCCATTGTAACACCTCGATTATCATATCAATACCAATCTAGGGTAGGCAGGAAGTAGGTCTTTTACCTCACATTGAGGGGGCCGAACCTGGGTAAATCTGTGTTGATCTTTGTTCCTGCGATCCCAAGCTCGGAGATGCTTGACTCGCGTAATCCCACACCTATGAAGTCATCCATGACACCTGACGTGACAAACCCACGACAGTGGCGGCGAGGACGCGGTGGTTGTCGAGCGCGCGGTGGAGTGGCGGCGAGGACGCGGTGGTCGTCGAGCGCGCGGGCGGAGCTGCCGGCGGCGAGGGCGCGGTGGTCGTCGAGCGCGCGGTTAATTTGGGACTTGGCGAATTTTGGATGAAGAGGCGCAGCGCGATGGCGGGCCCACATGTAAGTGGGCACAAAAGATTTCTGTGGCGCACCGTTGGAGGGTGCGCCACAGAAGGGCTGTATTCTGTGGCGCACCGTTGGATTGGTGCGCCACAGAAAGGCAGGATTCTGTGGTGCACCAATCCAACGGTGCGCCACAGAATTGTCTAGTACAAAATTTAAAAAGCTGTGCTGCTGTTTGATGACACAAACAGCAACACAGCCCAGTGGTTTCCAACAGTCCGAATTAACCCTGATAGCCAGGTTCGAATCCTGGCAAACTCACTTTTTTTTAACTTTTTTTCTTTAAAATTTGGTTCAAAAACTTGCATCGTCTCACACACAATGTATATTCAATTCATACACATATTCAATTCATTGACTCATACATATTCAAAAACTTGCATTGTCTAGTACATATTCATGATCATACATATATATGCTTCCAATGTCTCTCACACACACACATACAAATTAAATACACCAAAAATTATATATTCTTCGTCTTGTTGGTTCCGCGAGCTAGCTTCTCTTCTTTCCCTTCTTCGCGGTTGAAAACTTTAGGCCGGTCACCTTGAGATTTCTTCGCATGAACGGACAACCTTTAGTAGGTAGGGAGGTCTTCCTTCTTTGTGTACTAGTAGTAGGCATGTCGAAGAACTTGTCGAATTCCTCCTCGATCTTTGGCTCGTTGTCCAAGTCTTCCTCGGTGGCGTCTCCTTCCATTCCGATGATGCTCCTCTTGCCCCTCCTCACGACAACACGGCTAGGCTTTGACGGGTCGGTAATGAAGAAGCATTGCTCAACTTGGCTAGCGAGTACCCATGGCTCATTTTTGCGGAGGCATTCTTCGATTTGGCATCGGGTATAACCATGGTGGTAAAATACCGGTCTTCTTTGACGATGTCCTTGGCCCATCTCACACGGAACATTGGCACCAACTCTCCACAGTAGTTGAGCTCCCATATCTCCTCGATCCTTCCGAAGAATCTTTCCTTGACAGTAGCCTCGTCATCGGCGTAGGATAGCATAGTTACTCCTGAGTTTTGATATTCGCTATACCTGTCCTTTTCCTCGGTGCAGAATCTGAAACCGCCGATGTCGTACGACTGATAGGTTTTACGTTCTGCCCGGGGCCCTGCGATAAGGAGAATATGAGTTTTTCCTCTTCCGTAGATGGCTTCCTGCTCTCTGCTTCAAGCAGTTGCCTTTTCTTGAACCAACGCGTCAACCTGGAGTTGTGCTCTCTGATTACGTCTCCCTTCTTCCTCTGCCGTCTCATGTCGACGTAATTCTGCTCGATTAAGATTTTGTGCTCTTCCACAAAATATTCGGTCACTTTTAAGTGTTGTAGCGCGACCCGGTGAGCCCTGTCGAGGTCGTCTTTTTTACCATGAATGCCGACAAAGATTGAGCGGTAGCCGTCGTGGTGACCAAATCCATCGAGCCTGCCGAGGTGTGTCCTGGTGGGCAGACCGACATCCTCGTTCTCGGTCCTTAGATAATTCTGGCAGAAGGAGATGCACTCGTAGGTTAAAAATCCCTTGGCCATGCTTGCGTCTGGACGGGCCCTGTTGCGAACGTATCCTTTCATGACACCGTTCTGCCTTTCGAACGGCATCATGTAGTGCAGGAACGTCGGACCGAGCTGCCTGATGTCATCAACGACATGGAGAAGGAGATGCACGCAGATATCAATGAATGCGGGCGGGAAGTAAATCTCGAGCTCGCATAGTATCACCACGATCTCTTCCTCAAGCATGTCGAGCTGCTTCACGCCGATCGACTTCCTGCTGACGACGTCGATAAAGTTGCAAAGGGCAGACAACGTATCACGGACGTGCTCATCCATTAACCCTCGGATCGCAACGGGAAGTATCTGTGTCATCAGCACGTGACAATCGTGAGACTTCATCCCGGTGAACCTCTTCTTTGTTGCATCCAGATATCTGCTTATCTTCCCGAGTAACCGTGAGGAACTTTGACTCCTAGAAGGCACCTGAAAAACTGCTCGAGCTCCTCCGGACTCATACTGAAGCAGGCAGCGGGAAGCATCACCGTGTTCTTCTTTGCCCTTTTGCGGCGACCTTAGTCCCTTCTGTCTGATCATCGTCGTCATCACTATCGGGGGCCTGAAGTTCTTTCCTGATGCCAAGCCATTTCAGATCGTATCTTGCTTTCGTCCCATCCTTGGTCTTATCCGACATGTGGCAAAGTGTGCCAAGCAGACTCTCGGTAACATTCTTCGTAATGTGCATCATATCGAGGCTATGTGGCGTCTTGAGGACCTTCCAGTACTCCAAGTCGTGGAAAACAGACCTCGCTTTCCATACACCCAGCAGTGGATCTACCTTCGGTCGCTTCTTTCCCGGCGCTGGGCACTCCTTCCAGTTTTTCAAAAGCTCGTCGATTTCTGTGCCGCTCCTCGGGCACGGGGCTCTTTCGGGCTCGTCTTTACCATTGAACAAATCACCGCGTTTTCTCCACGGGTGATCCATGCGAAGCCACCTTCGAGCCCCTGGGAACACGGTTTTCGAAGACCCGGGATCCCTTGGTAGCTGGAGATGCGGGGTCTTATCCATGCACTTGACACATGCGCAAAATCCGTGACCTACCTGGGCCGATACATATGAGCAACCAGGATAGTCCTGCACCGTTGTGAACAACGCGGCTCTCATATCAAAATAATCAGCTGTGTAGGCGTCCCACGTACGGGCTGGCGTCTCCCACAACGTGGCTAACTCCTCTTTCAACAGCCCGAGATACAGATGTATGTCGATACCTGGTTGTTTCGGCCCCTGAATGAGAATACTCATGTGTATGTACCTTTGCTTCGTGCACAACCACGGGGGAAGTTGTAAGGCCATACAAATACGGGCCAGGTGCTATGGGTGCTACTCTGGTTGCCGAACGGATTGAGTCCATCGGTGCTCATACCCAGCCTGACGTTCCTTGCGTCGCCCCCAAAATTTTCGAAGGCCATGTCCAATTCTCCCACTGGCTAGCATCTGAAGGGTGTGTCAGGATCTTTCCCTTCTCCGGATCTTCTTGGGGCTTCTCCCTTTCCGCATGCCATTGCATGAGCTTTGCTTCCTTAGGGTCTACGAAATACCGCTGCAGACGGGGAGTGATAGGAAAGTACCATACCACTTTTCGAGGAACTTTCTTGTCCTTCCCACTCTTGTACCGTCCTTGGCCGCACACCGGACATGTGATCTGTCCTTGTACCGCCCGATAAATTGTGCAATCATTGATGCAGGCGTGGTATTTAACGTGCGGTAGGTCAAGAGGGCACACGACTTTCTTGGCATCCTCGATACTAGTTGGCAATGTGTTCCCCTCGGGAAGACGATCGTGGAAGAATTTCATGTTCTTGTTGAAGCTCACGTCGGTCCATTTGTTTTCCGACTTCATCTCCAGAGCATCAAGCGTTACTTGCAAGCGCGTATCCTGTGGCCGGCACCCAGGATACAACGGAGTCTTCCCGTCTATCTCCATTTGCGCCAGCTTGGCTTTCTCTCTGGCTGCAGCTCTGTCGTTGCTCGTCTCCTTGAGTAGCAGTTCTTGAACATGAGGGTCCTGCAAGGCCGAAATTAGCGAGGTCTGCGTGTTCGCGTCTTCTCCACCACCATCTACTCCTTCATCATGACCGTGTCCGCCGGCATCTCCTTCGTCACCATGATGATCTTGTTCGCCGGCATCTCCTTCGTCATGATGATCTTGTCCGCCGACATCTCCTTCGTCATGATCATGATGATCTTGTCCGCCGACATCTCCTTCGTCATGGTTGAAGCCTAACATGAAACCGCGCCTGAGCAGGTGATCCTCCAATTGTCCGGAATCAGGGTCGATCCAGCTCACGAGTTTGTATTTTCGACACGGACATCTTATCTGGCGCCTGTTGCACCGAATCATGTCCGCCTTCGCTTTTTCCTTGTATCTACTGATTCGACCGGAGCTCATCCTTACGACCATGGTTGCGGCCTACGCGGTATACATAGAGCACAAACAAGAGTATGTTAATTAGAACCGCAACATGCATGCACACACATTAGTTGGCCCATGCATTAGTCGCAATACCCCATATGTCCTATTTTTAGCAAAGTCTCATGCCAAAATTCACAAAAAAATCGGCATGACCTCTCCTAAAAGTAGGACATATGGAGCACCCGAATTTGCCGGAACGGAAGTTAATCGACGTTCCGGCAAACTCAAGGGCCTCATGGGTACCTGCAGACATTTCACAAATCATGTTGCCGGCAACATCCACATACACGACACCATGGTCGGAACACAAACAACCACGACACACATCCGGCCATACACACACCGTCGGCGCCACCAAACATGCATATGCATGTTCATCATCCATGTAGATCCATGTCTCACCTAGTAGATTCGGTGCCGAGACGTGACCGTGATCGATGAGAGAGCGTGTGATGTTGGAGAGAAACTAGTGGACAAAAAGAGAGTATTGGAGGCTCTCCTAACCCTCACCAATAATCTATCAAACAAAATAGGTTTAACTAAAAAAATGGAGAAAACTATGGGCAAAATGGGAGGGGAGGGAAGAGAAATACGAGCTAGGTGGAGGTGGAGGAGGAAGAAGAGAAGAAGTAAATGGTGGTAGGTAGAGGGGTTGCCACCTTTTTGTAGATCTGGGGGCAACATTCTGTGGCGCATGCGTCATGGTGCGCCACAGAAACGTGTCTTTCTGTGGCGCACCTTGGTGCATGCGCCACAGAATGTTGCCCCCTTAAATTATTGGTGGGGCCGCACAAGGTTTTCTGTGGCGCACATTGCTGCATGCGCCACAGATAAATTACCAATGCAATCATTGGAGGGGGCCCCACCGAATTTTTGTGGCGCATCTGGATGGATGCGCCACAGAAAGTAAAATTTCTGTGGCGCATCCATGCATATGCGCGACAAAAAGGTCACCAGATATTTGTAGTTGCGGGACCCACCATGTTTCTGTGGCGCATTCCAGCTTGCATGCGCCACAGTATTTTGTGGCGCACTTGGCATGGTGCGCCACTGAAATGTTTTTGTGGCGCATGGCCTTTGTGATGCGCCACAGATAGTGGATCCATAGAAAGGCACTTCCCTACTAGTGATTGAAAGAAACAAACATATTTACCATCAACAAAATTTCTTATCAAGGGCGCGGCGTGACGCCGCGCAGAAATTCAACTAGTTTCATATTGACAAGGACACGATCACACGGCTAGGGAGCTGTGGACCTGTGGCACGCCGTTGCACGGCCAGGGATGAGATGCGTGTGCGATTGTTAGATTGTGTATAGTGCACCAATTATAACCGTACGATGTATACATACGAGTATTGTACATGTAAACCCTAATTCTCTGAGTATATATCTGGGACAGACCGGTCGCATTGTGCTGTGCGTTCCATACCCATAACCCTTCGATTTACATGGTATCAGACGACCTCGTTTGAGATCCGATCTACTACCTTTCTTCCGCCATGGCCCCGGCCCGGCCCCTTCCACTGTTCCACATCCTCCACCACATGGTCTACCCGCCCTGGTTCGGTTCCACCGCCGCAATGATCCGCAGATCATGCACAACCCTGCGTACTATGCCTACCTTCTTCAAGATCAGGCTATTATGTCCGCCATCCAGTCTTCGCTGAGCAAGGGAGTGGCTGGCATGGTCCTCTTTGCTGCCACCTCCTCTTCGCAGACACATGCTCGCTCCATGCAGATTCGCAGTAAGCCGTGGATGTAAAGAAACTTGATATGTCGGTCGCCAGCTACTTCAACAAGATGAAGGCCCTCCAGGACACGCTGGCATTCATTGGTGCGCCTCCAAGCGACGAAGAATTCGCCTCGTACCTTCTTGATGGCTTAGGCAAGGAGTACGACTCGCTTGCTGAGGTAACTGGCGCTCGTGAGACTCCAATGCCGTCGTGCTATCTTTATGCGCGTCTTGCAACCGAACACCGGGTGGAGAATCGCCAGGCTGCTGAGCATGTCCATGACGCGCACTCGGCCAATGGCACCGCTGCACGAAAAGGAGGCTGGAACTTCCACCCGTCAGGGGTGGTGGTGCTCAGTCCCCGCGGCAGCCACAACAGCTCCGTCCTCCGGTCTACATCAACAATTCCGGGGGAGGCAATCAGACAGCTGGTCGTGACCGCGGTGCTCACGGTGATCATCACGTCCGCCAGCTATGTGGCAAGGTCGGCCACTTGTCCTCGCGGTGCTTTTCACGCTTCAACCGTGATTCCCTTGGGATCGGCAATGACGGCCGCATCAGCGAGAAGCAGATTTCCATGGCGACACAGGGACACACACCTTCCTATCTTGATCCAACCTGGTACATGGACACAGGCGCAACGGATCACCTCACCGGCGACATCAACAAACTTCAGATGAAGGAACCCTATGCCATGAGGGATCAAGTGCATACTGCGGATGGTTCAGGTATGTACATTACTCATGTTCGCCAGTCCTCAATTCCTACACACACTTCCACGTCTCTACGTCTCACCAATGTCCTCCATGTCCCCAATGTCACTTGTAATCTTTTGTCAGTTACGAGACTTACGTCTGGTAATCATGTCCTCGCTGAAATCCATCCTAATGATCTTTTTGTTAAGGACCTGCACGAGGGCAACCATTCTTAGAGGATGGTGTCATGGAGGCCTCTACCGGCTTGATCTAATTTCGGTCAAGTATGTGTTTAGCGCTGTTCGAGTATCACTTTCCCAGTGGCATTGCCGGTTAGGGCACGCTGCTTCGCCTGTCGTTCAACGTGTCGTCAATCGTCATGCGTTACCAATCGAGTCCACACATAAAATAAAGTCAGTGTGTGATGCTTGTTGTCAAGGCAAGAGTCATCAGTTGTGCCGTTCTCTAGTTCTACTCATGTTACTTCAGCTCCTTTAGTGCTTATTTATTCGGATTTATGGGGCCATGCCCAAACTTCATTTAGTGGACACATATATATTATGTTAGCTTTATTGATGCTCATAGTCGTTTCACTTGGCTCTGTTTGCACCAAGAGCGCGGGGCTATCTCGTGTGGTATATATACACCTGCACGGGTGGAATCAGGTTACAAATCAATTACAGGTCGTTGTTTCTATATCGACATGGACACGGCATATCACACACCTCAGGTTATGTGAAATTCGAGTCAAACGCCGTCAAACTTCACTAGATTATGTGAAATTCAATTCAGCTCTCGATGTAATATGCTCATGACTAATTACGAAATTTGATAAAAATAGTAAACAAATAAAAATACTATTAAAAAAGGACAACAAACATATCCATGTTGTCCATTTTTGACAGAATTTTTTAATTTTTTCCCGAATTTTATAACCAAGCAGGAGCATATGACAGTCAAAATTTAACTCCCATTGTAAGATATTATCTATACACAACTGGAGTTTCAAAGCAATTCTATAAGATACAACAACACTTCATAGCATATGATCGGTTTGCGGTAAAGCTAAAAGGGAAATTTGTGATTTAAAAATATATGAATTTAGACAAATATTTTCTAAAATTTGGAAGTGGTCTGTGGAGGGTTCATTTGAAGATAACATTTGACATTTGTACATCGGTTGATAAGAAAGGTTCACATTTCCTAAGTATGAATGCATGGGTAGAAACCTGACACCATAGCATATGATCGGTTTCCTAAGTATGAATGGCATATGACCTCATGTTAGTTGGACCTCACGTCGTAGGTGCGCGCCACAGCGTGCCACAGCTCCTTGGTCGTGGCGTGGCGGACGTAGTCAGAGAACAAGCGGTCCGAGAGAGTGTCGAGGATGTGACCGCGGCAGAGGGCGTCGTCCTGCGCTCACTGCTTCGCCGCCGGCGTGCCTTCGTCCCCGGCCGGCGGGTCTTCAAAGAGCACGTGGGCGACCCGGACGGTGCGGAGGCGGAGAAGCACCGACTCCTTCCAGCGCGGGTACCCCACAACACCATCCAGCGGCTTGACGACCGTCCCCATTGATTTAATCAGCGGTGCCTGACGAAGAATTGAAAGCAGCATCAGTGACAATGGGACTGAAATTTGCAACAAGAAGAATATAATGATCTATTCGGGCATTTGCACGAGCAGCTTTTGTTGGAAAATAATTCTATGGACCTGGTCTACACGCGCATCAGCGTGGACCAACTCCAAACATTGACACGTGGCCTTGTTATTCTCAAAGCACACCGATGTTATCTGTTACTCACTCCGTTCCAAATTAGATGACTTCCATTTTTCCAAATGTAGATGTATCTATATTTATAACATGTCTAGATACATCCGCATGTGGACAAATGAAAGTCATCTAATTTGGAACGGAGGGAATACTAGTACTCAGAATCCTATGGGTATGTTTTTGGATCGCTAATCCCCGGCGGGGATACAGGAAGATCACGCCAAAGCTGAGACACCAAAGAATAGAGCAGTGCACCGTGCCGCCATTCTTCGACGACGAGACTGCTTCCTTGTACCTTACAGTTCTGAGGATCCTCAGTGATGTATTCTTCGCGCTGATCTGAAAACCGTTTGCGTTTTTAGCCGGAAGCGATGGAAATCGCCGCAACAGCGTATGTGATTTGCTCTGTTGGTATCTTCTTGTGAGCTCAACGTTGCCCAATATATATCTGGGAGGAGACGGGGCTCCTTAAGATTAGAAGATTAGAAGACCGGGCTCCATTATTATGTAAGATGGAAATTTGTTTTAGAACAACGCGTATAATTGACATAGCTGTCGTGGTAAATTATTAGAAGATTACTATTCGATCAATTTATTCTCAATCAGATTATACTTCTACATAACTGATTTCTAGTTTTATATGCTACTCTTGGTCTCAAGTATGGGCACACTACACAAAACCAACACAGCTCGTGACAAATATGGCGCATCCTCTTGTAGGTGCATTTTGACATAAAAACTAAGATGGGCCGCCTTGCTGGACACTTTTTCCCCCTGATAAAGCGAGCTTTACTGAAGTTAAGAATTCACCTCAATATAATAAAAATAAGATTTTTTAATAAAAAATAAAAAATAAAAATACACTAACTGAAATGGATATCAAAATGTCTAAAACTATGGACGGTCGAGCCATAGACTATGCCGACATCGACATATGATTATCTGTCGTTTTTTTATTAGAATGGGAGCAAAGCCCCAGCCTCTGCATTACGATGATGCACACAACTTTTATTAAAAGGAGTATCCAGGAGTATTAAAATAGCTTATTACAATTCAAGGGTCCGCCAGAGTGGCGACATGAATCAACCAACGGAAAGAAACTAAAGATGAAAGACTACACTTGTTGAAGTCTTCTAATGTGTTGCCACCCATGCTGGCAGTAGATAGCACGGACTACCGCCATAAGACGGTTACATCCAGTATCCATAAGCGTCCTTTGCTCTAATGGTAAAAGGAGAGACCATAGGTGAATCCAATATAAGCACGATGGACGATCTGCAAAAAATGAGCATCTCTGATTTTGTTAAACACAATATCATTCTGATAATTCCATATAGTTCATAAAAAAGCACAAACACCAATGCGAATGCGTGCTTTAGTTTTCTTATCTACTCCATCCAGCCAAAGACCAAACAAATTGGCGATACTAGAAGGAGGTGTAATATTAAACGTAAAGTGAATAAGTTGCCAAAAACTCTTCACAACCGGACATGATATAAACAAATGTTCAACGGTTTCATTAGCCGTACAAAAGGCACATCGTTTACATCCAGACCAATTCCTCTTACTCAAGTTGTCTTTAGTAAGAATCACCTTCCTATTTTAAAACCACATGAATATTTTTATTTTGAGGGGCACTTTTAGTTTCCAAAGATATATACGCGGGTGTGCCCATTCATATAATCTTGGTACAATGACTTGACCGTAAAAACCCCATTATTGGTTAGGTTCCATCTGAATCGGTCTTCCGTGTCGGATAAATTGAACCTCATTAGTCGTTCTACCAACTTGAGCCATGATACCATTTTGTCTCCAATGATTGGTATTCTAAAAACAATATTCAGAGGATTATTGGCTAAAACTTGGCCCACCAGAACATTTTTATGCTGGGAAATATTATATAAGGAGGGATACTGAATAGCCAACGGCTCATTCCCAAGCCAGGTATCCTCCCAAAAACGAGTTTGTAAGCCATTGCCTACAACAAAAGTGCCTCGTTCGAAGAAATCATTTTTGACCGCCATAATCCCTTTCCAGAAAGGTGAATCATGTGGTTTTGGTTCTGTTTGAGCTAATGTTTTGCCATTTAGGTATTTATTACATAACAATTCATGCCAAACACCTTTCTCATTAAGAATCTTAAAAAGCCACTTGCTTATTAGACACTTATTCTTAATTTCTAAAAGCTCAATTCCTAAACCCCCTTGATCTTTAGTTCTTCAAATAATGTTTCATTCCGTTAGGCGGTACTTCCTTTTTTGTTGGTCGTTCTGCCAAAAAAATCTAGAACGAAAATAATCCAACCGCTTTCTAAGTTCCACTAGAATTTGAAGAAGGAAAGATGGAGATTTCCGTAGGCTATGTTGCTACCCATTGGAAAAAACATTGATAGCTCATCATCTACAGGATGTGGCACTGCAATCTCAATTTGACCCAGGTTTTTCGCGCGTTGACCGCGATATTAAATATCATGGGTGATAGGGGGGTCACTGTAGCGGAGTCGTTATTTCGTTTGAAAAAAATGATCAACCTCATCGTTGACCGAATAGTCAATTCTGATGTTGCGGCACAAGTATAATGCTTTAGGTATTTGTGGACTCGATGGACTGGTCTAATAGGCCATGGGCAGAATACCATAAGAAAATGCCATTGTGCCATAAGCGAAAAACTTCCTCAGTTCCTTGGAATGAAGACACTACTCCTCTATGAGACGAACAAAAGATAAACTCCCCAGGTGGCTCTGCGTGTACCGGGGAAGGACATCGTCCCTACTGCTTTTATTATTTCTTGCCAAAAGGGAAAACTGCTCGATGCCGGTGGAGCTCTATTGCAAGCTCCTCCTGTAAAAAAAAAACAATCACTCCATATTTGAATGTGCAATTATATGGGCGATATGTAATGTCCATTATTATTTTAAAAACAAAAAATCCATCTTTTTTACAAGTTATTCTCTTGGTTACCCATTGGATCCTTGCGTGGTCTTATCTTCAACCAATGGAGCAACAACGTCTAGGTGCAACACATTGGAGATGGTCGCTAGGGATTAAGAAAAACGATCATGTTGGCGGTTTGATAATATAATTGTTTATTGATGTACTGCCGTGGCTTTTCTCTCACCTTTTTTCGTTGGTTGATTCATATATCGACCCTTTATGATGTTACAAACGATAGCAAAAAAACGACGAAAAAAGCGGAAGATCAAGCTAACGGGGACACGTGATTTAACGTGGAAAACCCTCCCAACAATGGGAGAGAAAAAACCACGGGCGCCAGCCAGCAAAACTTCACTGTATCGGGTGAAGTTACAAAACGCCGGGATTTACAATGTGCGACTTATCCCAACCGGTGGCTTACAAGATGTATTTATATGGAGGCAAAACCCTAAGTCGGCTGCAGTCAAACTCGAAACGATCCCTACCGTACCGCGGGGGTTGCCGCCCCCCGCACCCCCGCAAGTGGGCAACCGGATGGGCTACTTCTCCGCTACGCTTCGAAGTTGTCCTCTATTTTTCTATGAATTTAGATCACATCAAAATAACATATGACCCATGAGATGTAACTCTTTTACGATAAACTTTTCAATAATGAAATAAAGAGGGCGTACGCATCGTTTCGATGCAGAGGCAAGGCCCTGCCCCATTTTGAAAACAGTTACTCCCTATGACAGATCACAACTACTCCTTAGATTATGAAGCTAATTATTTTGAGCTCCTCATGTTGCGGTCGACGCTATTTGGTCATGCACTTCTTACCTGTGCATCAAGACTTTTGCATTGTCATTCATAGTGATCCGGCGGTGACAGAGGAGTGTGCAAATTCACATCCGAAATAATATTAGGCCCCGATTGGTTCACTGGAAAATAGGCAAAACGACACGTATACTTTACGGACCAGTTAAGGACGGGTAGGATTTTCCGCTCCGTAATCTAAAGCTTCCAACCAAGCGAGGCCTTAATGTGAATTCACATCCGTAATAGGAGGTCAAACTTATTCGTAGTACTGCAAATATCTAGAAGCATTAAGAAACAATCAGGGCCATGGGGTGTGTGCAAATGCTTGTGTGGGAGATTCCTACTCACTCCGTTCATAAAAGGATGTCTCAAGTTAAACCAAATTTATATGTATCTACACACTAAACTATGTCTAGATACATACAAATTTAGACTAGGTTAAAACATACTTTTGTAAACGGAGGGAGTACATTATATTTAGCGAAACAGAATATAAACATAATTTGGATTGAATCAGAGCCTAAAACATTATGTTCTTTTCCGTTGATTCTCCATCGCGTCCTTCAATTTCCTTGGAAAATAGGCACGTTCTTGTGATCCCCATCAAAGCGGCAAGGAATACGCGTCGTTGTTTTTCAAGTCATCCCTGTTCGATTCCAGGCCTTTCGTGCTCTCCGCTTCAAGTTTGGCCTGTCTGCTCATCTCACTCCCCTTGCCCCAGAGCACCATGTACAGGCCGCCAACAATGAGCGCAGAACCAACAACACTGCAGCGACACAACTGAAAAAATGTCAGTATTCCCCAAAATAAATGCTGAAAAATGCCGAACGTGCATATGGAATGGAATGGGTCGAAGTTCCAGCTATTTATATTGCTTTACGGGCGTGCGTACCTCCCGAGGTGCAGCTGCTCGTCGAGCATAGCCCAGCCGAGAACGGCGACGACGACCAGCACCACCGGGTTGAATATGGAGACGAAGAGCGGGCCACGCATCTGGATGCACCACGTCATGACCGCGAAGGTGATCCCCCAGCCGACGATCCCCTGAAAATTGGTAGGTACAAGCACAAGTATAGTTACCATGCAAATTGATTCCACAAATCGTTTGAGACCTGTGAACGGCCTACCATGTAGAGCACGGAGTAGAGCCTGATGCCAAGCCCGAGGTTCCACACCGCGAGGCTCCGGTCCACGGCCGTGCTCACGCCCGCGCACTCCGCCGAGACTAGCAGGGACATGATCGTCGTGCTGGTGTACGGCGCCGGGAAATCCTCCGACGTCTTGTTCTGCATGACGAGCCAGGCGGCCCAGGCGACGGCGCTGAGGATGATGAGGAGGTCGCCGAGGCCACTGCTGGAGGGTGGAGCGGCAGCACCGGCGGTCGCGTGCTCGGCGTAGCGCCAGTGGACAGGCGAGGCCCAGAACTTGAGGAGCGGGCCCTTGTAGAAGGGCATGATCATGGAGCCGCCGACACAGACGAGCGTGCCCACCACCTTGGCCTGGCCGGCCGGTGTCGCGAGCCGCACCGCCTCCATCTTAAGTGCGGCGGCTATCACGAAGGTAAGCGCTGGGACTATGTTGCCGATTGCGCAGGCCACCGTCGGGCTGGTGGACTCGAATCCCACGAAGAAGAGCAACTCGCTCAAAGCCATGCTGTTGGGGAAAAAATAAGCTTCTCATTTGATGACTGAATTATCTGATAAAAATAGCGACACAGTGAGATTTTGATTGAGTTGTAGTACAATTAATTAGTAGCTTCGTAGTGTGCGCATGGAGGCCTTCCCTCCCAAGGCACGGTGAAACTTTTAAGTAGTTTCGTCGTGTCATGGATTGTACGTCTCGTCGTCCTTAGAGCAGTTATATGATGTTTTTTTTTTTTTTTTTTTTTTTTTGAGAGCCTCTCTGGGATTACAAGTTGTAGCACCTGTTCGGACACACAGGACGCACACCACACGCACACCACACCTATGTGTCTAAACTAGACCTACTCCTTATAACCCAGCACTACGTCCTGAGAGACTTAGCCGAAGACCAGACCTTCGGTGACCGACGGGCACGTCGATCTCGCCTGTGGCACATAGACGTGAGGCAAAGCGGACTTCTTTATTGCACTGCTCCTAATGAACAGTGTTGCTACAGTGTCCCGTGAACAGTGCAGCTGCGGGTACAGTGCTCTGAGAACAGTACCGGCTGGTGAGACGCCCGGAAAATCGCTCCCTAGCGGAGTCGATCCCGGGTGGACGAGCTGCACACCGGCAGACCTCGCCACTGCGCTGAAGCGCAGTCCTCGCAGTTATATGATGTTGTGGTTTCACCTAGCTCTTTGTATGTACTCCCAACATTCTTATTTGTCATTGGGTTCCGTCAAGACGGAGATTTGACCATCTCGGTGCAACAATAGCACCGACTATACTTCACAAAAAATGAAACGTCTAGAACAAATATTCACGCGTCGGTTGTACGCGGCATCTCCATTACCAAGGCTGACAGGTCGATAACAATGTTGCCAATGCCGCTCTTGTGCCAACAATCCTGGTAAATGCTACATATTCATGTTTTTGTCTTGGGCCGAGAACTTTCAAGATGACAAAAATATCCCGAATAGCGAAAATATTGCATCTCTTCCATAAGAAACCGAGTGCCCTCTTTTACGATAGGCATATGCATCCCAAATGACTAGAATATATTTAAACCACATAAGTATGTTCTATCAAAGAGTGGCAATTTTCAACCCAAATGTTCATCATCCCAAACGGTGGCACTTTTTGGGTTGTGATTTCATCCCACATGTTCGATTCTGCATGAAGCTATATATCACAGAATGTGATTTCATCCCACTTTTTGGGTGGCATGTTACTTGGCATCAAAACGGAAACCTTGGAGTTGTTGGGGCGTTCGGATGGTGAATTTCACATTAAATTTCAAATCCATAACAAGTCTGACAACTTTATATGGAGTCTAGTTGCTATGTATGGAGCTGCTCAAGAAGAATATAAGGCTGCTTTTCTTAGAGAGTTGGTCAACTTAGCTAAAGATGACCCATATCCTATCATTATAGGAGGGGATTTCAATATGCTGAGGTACCGACACGAGAAAAGTAGGGGTAGATTCGATACTCATTGGCCCACCTTGTTCAACACTGTCATCGATAGCTTGTCCTTAAGAGAGGTTCATATGACGGGAAGACAATTCACTTGGGCTAATAGTCTTCTCGAGCCAACGTACGAGAAGCTGGATCGAGTTCTGATGGACTCCCGCTGGGAGGATAAATATCCACTAGTAACGGTTCGTGCGCTTGAACGTATTGAGGCTTTCTCGGATCATGCCCCCATACTCCTATCTACTGGAACGTTGACATCGCCCGGGAAGCACCAATTCAAATTCGAATTAGGTTGGCTGTTACGGGATGGTTTCGACGACTTAGTTAAAAGGATATGGTCTCAACCGGTTGTGGGTGATAGCGCTATCCAGCGGTGGAATAATAAGATGAGCAATTTGCGTAAATTCCTGCGCGGGTGGGCAAGACACACAACTGGTATGCTTAAAAAAGAAAAAGAGCGCATGTGTTCCATTATTGATGAGCTTGATCAACTAGCAGAAGTACGACCCTTATCAGCAAATGAGAGTGACCTCAAACGGCATTCGAATGAGCAGGTGGGTCGTATGTTGCGGGAAGAAGAGCTCAAATGGTACCAAAGATCTAAGGCTCAATTCATTCTACAAGGGGACTCGAATACAAAATACTTTCATAATGTTGCTAATGGCAGACATAGAAAGAAATATATTCATTCTCTCTTACAGGATGAGGGTTTGATCGAAGGACAGGAACAACTCAAGGAATATATCACGAACTATTATAAAGGTTTGTTCGGGGCTCCCGAGGAAGGGAACTTCACTCTAGATGAGTCTCGAACAGATGATATTACCCAAGTAACTCCAGAGGAAAACAACTTTTTACTGCACCTTTCTCTATGGAGAAGGTAAGCAAAGCGGTTTTCCAAATGGAGCATAATAAGGCGCCAGGACCCGATGGTTTTCCGGCTGAGTTCTACCAGCATTTCTGGGATACCATCAAGTCCGATTTGCTTGAGTTATTTGGCAGCTTACATGCCGGACACCTCGAGCTATTTCGCCTTAATTTTGGGGAGATCGTTTTGTTGCCTAAGATTCAGAATGCAGAAAGGATACAACAGTATCGGCCAATTTGCCTTCTGAATGTTAGCTTCAAAATCTTTACAAAAGTAGCGACTATCAGGTTAAATTCGGTGGCAGATCATGTGGCAAAACCTACCCAAACTGCGTTTATGCAAGGGAGGAATATCCTTGACGGTGTTGTGGTTTTAGTACATGAGATGCACACGAAAAAACTTGATGGGGTGATATTTAAAATTGACTTTGAAAAAGCATTTGACAAAGTCAAATGGCCGTTCTTACTCCAGACTCTAAGAATGAAAGGGTTCTCAGAGGAGTGGTGTGCTTGGATCCACAATTTTGTTACTGAAGGTAGTGTGGCAATAAAAGTCAATGATGACGTTGGCCGCTACTTCCAGACAAAAAAAGGTCTAAGGCAAGGTGATCCTCTATCGCCTATACTATTTAATATAGTGGCGGATATGTTGACAATCATGATTGAACGAGCTAAGGCGGATGGGCAAATTGAAGGAGTAGTTCCACATCTTGTTGATGGTGGTTTATCTATTCTTCAATATGCAGACGATACAATCCTCTTTATGGAACATGATCTAGATAAAGCTGCGAATCTGAAGTTGATACTATCAGCATTCGAGCAATTGTCGGGATTGAAAATTAACTTCCATAAGAGTGAATTGTTTTGCTTTGGCGCGGCTCAAGAAGCAGCTGCTCAATATGCCGATATTTTTGGCTGCGAGCAGGGTCAATTTCCGATCATGTACCTTGGGATACCAATAAATTATCGGAAACTGACTAATGCGGAATGGAGACACGTCGAAAAACGTCTACAAGCTAGGCTATCTAGTTGGAAAGGAAAATTGCTATCTCTTGGTGGAAGATTGGTCCTCATTAATTCAGTATTAACAAACATGATACTGTATATGATTTCCTTCTTCCAAATACCAAAAGGAATTTTGCATAAATTGGATTATTACCGATCAAAATTCTTTTGGCAAGGAGATGGTGAGAAAAAGAAGTACAGACTGGCTAAATGGAATGTTGTTTGTCGCCCTAAAGATCAGGGAGGGCTCGGTATTTATGACCTTGATGTCAAGAACTCAGCCCTCCTAGGTAAATGGCTTTTTAAGCTGCTTACTGAAGAAGGGGTATGGCAAACACTCCTTAAGAGAAAATACATCGGCACAAAGGCGGTATCACAGGTATATTGGAAACCTGGTGATTCACACTTTTGGGCTGGATTGATGGCGACGAAGAAACATTTCTTTCGCTTCGGGGTATTTAATATTAAGGATGGCTCGGAAATTAGATTCTGGGAGGACAAATGGTTAGACAACACCACCCTCCGGGATCGATATCCAGCTCTATACAATATAGTTCGTCATAAGGGAGACACCATTGCCACTGTCATGCAATGCTCTCCTTCGAATGTGACGTTCAGGCGAGATTTGTTCGGACCAAGACTAGCGTCTTGAAACTCCCTGCTGGCACGGTTGAGATCAGTTCAACCCACACAGGGCCCTGATGAATTTCGTTGGAATCTATGTGTGAATGGTAAATTCTCTGTGGATTCCATGTATAGGGCATTAGTACATTCCGATGTGCCAGTTGATGATAATAAAAAAATATGGCAAATGAAGATACCACTTAAGATTAAAGTATTCACGTGGTATCTTCGTAGGGGGTGTCATTCTAACAAAGGATAACCTTGTTAAACGAAATTGGCATGGAAGTACGAAGTGTATGTTTTGTCCACATGAAGAGACAATAAAACACTTATTCTTCGAGTGTAGTTTCGCACGTTCTATATGGTCAGCCATCCAAATAGCGTCTAACTTATATCCACCCAAGTCTGTTGCCAATGTTTTTGGTAACTGGCTACATGGGATAGATACAAGGCTTAGAACAGTTATTAGGGTGAGAGCGATAGCTGTTATATGGTCGCTTTGGCTTAGTAGAAATGACAAGGTTTTCAATGATAAAAATGTTTCTCATATGCAGGTACTCTACCGTTGCACAAGTATTCTCTGTATGTGGTCCACCTTACAACGTGTGGGACATCGAGACCTCTTTACGGAGGCGTGTGCACGACTGGAGGAAGTGGCAAGGGACATTTTCTCACAACATGGGTGGCCACTTGATCGCCGGATCGGATCTTCATAGGCCGTCGAGTAGGGCCATGACATAGGCGTTTTACTTTATCTTGCTGGTTGTAATGCGTCTATTGTTGCACAACTTTTTTACTTTCTCTGTTGGATTGCGGCTGTGTGCATTTTTGATGCAGAGGCCAGGTGTAATACTTAAACTATTTGAGTAATAAAGCCCTTTATCTAAAAAATATATCACAGAATTTTGCAAAAAAAAAACCCAGGTTTTTATGCAATGCCTCAGGCGTAGTATTGGGATGTAGAGTTGTTTGCAAGTGTTTCCGTACTACAGGATACTAGAGTAGTATGGCTGTGTTGCACACACGCATCTCTATCCAGCTGTTATATGGTGTGTAGAACGGCAACACCAAATTGAAATGGAAGGTGTCCTACAAAAGGCTCGGCAGGACCAAAACACAAAGACGCGCATTTCCATATGTATAACATTTTTACTTGACTGGCCCATGCAGGCATAAATTTGGCTAATTGTCTTTTGTTTGTTTTAGGGATCATTGCTGGGTTTAGTTAAGTGCCGTGAGCTGACAGAGTGTTTCATGGAGAAAGAATAGTTTGTTACGACAATCTGTCTACGTACCCGAGACTGGACGAGAGGAGTATCTGGATAATTACTTTCTTGGTGATCATCGTCCATTTTTTCCTGCGTCGATTCATGAGTTAACTTATCAATATCACTGGAGTATCTAACTTGAGAACAGTTAATTCTCTCCAGGTTGCAAAGATTTAGTCCGGAGCTCTTGTTGTTGTTGTAAAATCCCATGTCAACCAGAAGTAAATGCAGAACAGTTTCGGTGAACATAGATATTTATAAGATGAATGTTTTTGTTGCAAAGATTCCAAAAGCCGGCCTCTAGATTGTTTCCAAGGAAAAACAATATGGCTATGTAACTAGTTTTGCACATGAAAAGTGAAGAACCATCGATGGACTTACTCATCTCTGGAGGAATTTCGTTTATTTTACTTGCTATGTAATTATAGCACAGTGGTGCGAATGGTTGAAGGGAGAATGAGTTGACAAGGGCAAGGCACGCACCTCTCGAAGTAAACTGCGAATGGTGCGAGGAAGAGGGCGGCCATGAGGCTACGGTAGGCGATGAGCACGTAGGGGCTGGCGCCGTTGTCCAGAGCCATCTTGGACAGCAGGTTGTTGCCGGCGAAGCCAATCTGCACAAGGAGCATGGCGAGGGTAGGCATGAACCCCATTGAAACCCTGATCTCCTTCTTCCTCACGGATCGATGGATGGTGCTTGCCAAGGTTGAAGAATGTTTCTTGTTTTTCTTGTCTTGAGGTAGGAGAAGGGCAGGGGGCAACTGCGACTCTGCTGAGTTATGACCACATGAGTTGCGTCAGTGGGTGTACGATTGGCCGGTAGGATCTTGCTTCACGATGGAAAGTTATTGAATCCCAGCCTCGTCTCACGCCCTTTCTCTTCCCCAACCCCGGCCGTTTCGGACCTACCAACGCTGCTGCATAACTACAGTACTACTGCTCCCTTGCGCAAGCATGTGAACGTTGCCATGCTTCGCGTCACACACAAACTTTGTGAGTCCTTGTCTGCTCAGAGCTGCGGAGCCTCGATCGGTTCTTTTCATGGTGTACGTGTAACTCAAGGTCGCGTCATCGTCTTAGGCGGCTATGATTATTTCTTGACAGCTCGAAGCGTAGGAGGTACCAATCCATAGGCAGTATGATCTTGTCGATTGGGGTCTTGGTCGCTGTGGCTTTTTTGATTGATTGATCTTGACGAGCTTCTCATATGTACCCATCTTGCGCTTCTCAATATGATCTTGCGTGTACGTTTGGCTGTGTTTGTGTCAAATATTTGTGTACGTGTTGGGTTAGGTTTAGACTTGGAGTTGTATTAGATGTGGATAGGTACGAGTATTGTGTTCTAGTCGAACTTTTATAGCCTGGGCTTCCATATAATAAGGGACACCATACGATGTAATCTATGACGATTTAATAGCAACATACACGAACAGGTGTCGGCGGTTTGTGCCGATGCCTAGGGCAGCCAGGTGTTGCGGTATCAGAGTGAGGAGCGCCCGTAGTCATGCCTGACAGATGTAGGAGAGTTCGCTGAACTGTGTTAACAAATCTTGGTGTCGTCATCGTGATATGATTGTGTGGTTCTCGTCAAATCGATTGTGCGCCTATGATAGTAACAGGCTGGTTGCATGACTTAGTGAGATAGGCCCCGCCCGTGGGTGATCAATAACTTAGCCTTTGGTCGTCCATATTGGGGTTTTTGACTGTTCAGCTGCATTTCCCGTTTTAGTTGCCTGGATCTGGGCTCATGTGTTCACCGTTAGCGAGATTATTCTCGGACCCATTGCTTCGATAAACATTTGTGTCAGAGCGGACCTGGGTTTCCGAATCTAAGATATGATAACACTTTGTAACGTCCCGAAACTGGTACTATGGAGATTTAGTGTTTCCTTTAAATCCGCATAATTTCCATTCTACGACGTCCACCGAGTACAACGTGCACGTCGGAACATAAACGCCATGCAGGCGGAATATTCATATTTCCCCGCCTAAGGACGACAAGCTCTCCCTCCGAGAACTCCATGCAATTGGCCACTTTGGCTCCGGCGCCCACCCCTCCCACGCTCGCCCTTCTGTCTCGATGGGTGCCATGGCTGGTTCGTCTTCTACGGGTTCAGGGATTGGCGGTCACTAGTACAGAACGACACATCGGATACCCCTCTATGGCAACGGCAAGAGTTAGGCGACGGAAAAATGAGCTCCGCGCGCTTCCGCGAGTGCGCGCGGGCGCTAGTCGGTCGATGGGCCCGACACAATGGTAACGGAGGCTGAAAAGATCTCCGTTGCTCATATATAGTCAACGGAGGAAAGAATATCTCCGTTGCTAATATTGCCACATCAGAAACGGAGATCGGTCTATCTCCGTTTCCCATGTGAAGGCACATTAAGCGGTGCCGGTATTAATATCTCCCACTCCAGTACTGTATCTCACTCTCACTCTCAGTCTCACTCTCCCTAGTTCCTAACCCTAGCCGCACACGCTCTCCTCCTACTTCACCCATCGATGGCGAACCCCTCCGGCGCCGACGGAAGTCAGGATGGAGCATCTTCCTCCTCCCACCCTCCGAGGCGCAGCCCGGATCTCCCCTACAACTGGGGCGAGATCCCCGGCGACTGCGGTCGCGAGTTCATTCTGAGCCGTCAAATCCCATCCGGATCCACGGCGGCGGCGGCCACCGACGCCCGGATCTCGTCCTCATCGTCCTCCTCGGACGATGAGGACGAGGATCTGGAGGTCGGTCTCCTCTCTCGCGCCTCCTTTGAGCGCGAGCGCGCCGAGGGTGTCATTCGGGCATCTGCGATGCAGAGAGCTATCCGCATCTCCGCCGCCGAGCACGCGATAGAAGCCGCCGAGGAGGCGTTGTTCCAGACACGGCTCCGGGCTATGTATTTGCTATGTTAGCTACTTATTTAGCTTGGTTTGCTCTGTTAGTTAGCTCTTCAGCTATGTATTTAGCTCGGTTTGCTTTGTTTACTGCTTATTGGCTCTGTTTATTAGCTTTGTTTGCTGTTTTTAACAAAGAATATTCGTTGTTTCAATGGCTTGGTGGATGCTTGGTGACGATGCTGCTGCCGTGAAGACCTAGGAGTGGGGCTCCATACACGGTGCCGTCACCAGGAGCAGTACATTTTGCGCAGCAGGAAAGACAGTAGATGTTCATCTGGCGGCCGTGAAGACATAGGAGCAGAGCTCCAGCCACGCGCACTGATGAACTTTTGTAAAGCAGGGCGTACAGGAATACGGTGATGACCGGGCGGCCGTCTAGTCGCATGGAGCGGGGCTCCATCGACGGCACAGCCCGTCACCGTGTTTTTTTTGTTTTCCTGTAACCCTTATCAGAAACGGTTATTAGCAAAACTCCTTGTCTAATGTTAAATACATCAGAAACGGTTTATCTCCTCCGTTGCCATTGAGATCTTCACATCAGTGACAGGGTCGGGGACACGGACCCTTTCTCCGTTGCCGATGGGGTTTTTGGCCCGTTTCCGATGTGTCGTTCTGTACTAGTGGGTCCTTAGGCTAGTAGGGGCCAGATCTGGCGTCCGGTGAGCCCGAGCTCGCTCTCCTCGAGGCTCCGACATGGTGAGGAGCGCCCCATCGTCTCCGGTCTTGGCCTTTCCAACTCGTCCTCGTGCTCGCCCAGTCCGGCGAACCCCACCGTTGTTGCACCCTCGACGTCAGTTGTAGCTGTGGAGGGGCAGGAGGTGGTGGGAAAGCGTCGCATCCAGGACGGACTGGTGTGGCAGCAACCCATGTAATCGCGCAATGCTCGATGGCGCCGTCGCAAGGCCACGCATATGAAGGTGGGTCTTTCGGCTTGTTCGACGGTGGCACCAGAGATGCGGGGTGTGTGATTCAAGAGCTTGCCGAAGGGCCGTCAGTAGAAAGAGTGCACTTTTCGAGCTGGTGTGTATCTTCTATGGTGAGGAACGCCATGAGTCCAAGGACTATAAGCGGTATGTAAGCGGTCGCAGAGCGCAGAGCCGAGGAGGAACTACGATGGCGGGCGATGGCTAGGCGCATCTTGCTAGTGCCACCGAAGCCCAGGGGGACCTCTTCCCCCCCCCCTTTCCCTCCCCTGCCCGCGAGGGTAGGCTTTTGCTAGGAGCCGAGGCTGGCGTCGCCGGTGTCTGATGGAAGTGGACAACGATCGGGAGGCACCCATCGGCGTGGTGTGGCGCTCGCCGGCAATGAGAGACATGGAGCACCTACTGCGCTTGTGGCGCACGTTGGCGGTGCACGACCTCTGGTGTCGTGCAAACAGGTGCAAAACGCTAGAGCGGGGGCTGCTACTTCCCCGCAGTTGTTTCTCGGTGCACTCATACCGCCCTGAAGATTTCCTCGTCATCTTGCACATGACCGAGCTAAGGAACAGGGTGAAGGAGAAGCTGGACTACGACGGCCTTTCCAAAAAAGAGCTTTACAAGGGCATATGGCACCTGGAGAAAATATGGGCCGTCGGTTCCCTCAATCCGATGGACAAGATTTGTCGTTGACCGACGGACTCCAATGGACTGGTCCACGGCGAATCTTATCCATCGGATTGAGGAAATCGACGGCCCAAATTTCCCCCTGGCGCCATATGTCCTTGTAAAATTCCGCTTTGCGGCCTCTCACCGGTTTTTCGTCCATGGAGCAGGCACATGCGTGGATGGAGGTGTGGAGTACTAAGGTGCATTATCAGCGGCGTGCCGAATGCCCACTAACAACAAAATTTGCACGCAACCAGTATGTTGTTTCCTATCAGTTTTTCTTTTTTTTTCCTATCAGTTTTTATTTTTTTTCGAGGGAAATTCTTCTCTTGGAGTGCAAAGAACAAGCTACACTCTATATCCAGCACAAAAGCAGAATATAAATCTCTTACTAATGCTATAGCCGAAGTGTTTTGCGAACGATCATTGCCACCATATTTGTGGTATGACTACATGGGAGCGACATACTTATCGGCAAATCAAGTGTTTCATGTAAGAGCGTAACATATTGAGATAGCTTTCCACCTTTTAAAGGAAGAATTCTCAACGAGCAGTAAAAAATCGTTTTGTTTTTTCAAGGGATCAAATTGCTGATGGATTCACGAAGCCTCTTTCAGTGCGCATGTTAATTTCAACTTGTAAAGTTGTGATTAAGGGTGGGTGATAGAGATAGTTATGGTTTAACAAACCATGTCGAACATGTAATCGATGTAATCCTTTTCTTGTACGATACTACACATACCAAACACCCCGAACTCCTCTCGCATCTAAATACTAACATACCACTCGATGGATTGCACAACCAGTGGAACATAACTTTATCACATAACTTCTATACTCTTAAATGTGCATCTTTGAGGTCACGAGCGACTAAGTATTTTGTTATCTTTTTATCTGTAGATGTGTCTCTGCCATGGGGTGCGGGTTGCTATTTCTGTCACTGAGCATAGTCATCATCTGTAACTTAGCATAATCGACATGCGAACTCATGCAGATTATTCAAACAACTGCTGAAATCCATTAGAACAATATAACAGAGAATTGAATCTTATTTTAAATTAAAACATTCACAAAGACAACTAATGTTGGGAGGAAAAGAAATAAGTTTTGTGTAATCGACGCACACGAGGAAAACCCCAGCAGTTGCACTCGCTCGAGCATAACTTATGGGACAAAAAACCTGGTGCACAACAAACACACCATGCCGATCTAAGCCATTACATTACAATCAGATTTATAATCGACATAAGCAAATAGGATAACACACTACAACCATCCTTGAGATCTACCAGCTCCATCAGCCTCACCATTCCGTCCAAGCAAGAACAATATGTTGAATACTTGTAAAGCTTCAGCGCTACGACTCGCCACACAGAGTAGGCTCGATCGGGGCGTAGTAAATCCTCATAGAAAGTAGGCAATCGAAACCCACAGTCACACATGCTCTTTTGCAATCAACCACTGAAAACTAATGCTCGGCACCGTTTCTTCCTCAAAACTTTGCTCGGGGACTTTGCGATCTTCTTCTTGATTGTGTCTAACGCGGACTTCATGGCCCGATTCCTCGCGACGTTCTTGCTCCAGCGGTAGGTCGCGCTCCCAATCGTCTCTCCGGCGAGGACGACCTTAACGGTCCTGCTCTTAGTCCATTCTCTTGTGTCAATCTTCGCCTTGACCCTCATCTGATGGTTGAGCTTTTTAAACTCTGTCTTTGGATGCTTCCCTATCGCAGCCATCGTCTCGGGGCCGATCAACGGATCCGCGAGCCTTTGAAATACCTGCACCAGCATTTTCTATATCAACCAAGAACAATGTAGACAGAGTAATGGTCACAAAAATAAATATCGGTTAGCTAAGTAGAATATTATTTGTAGATTTAAAACTCAACGCGGTCGCCGGTCTAGGAGTAGAGGTTATAGAAGTAAATAATAAAAATCTAATCAACAAATGGCTGCTCAATCTCTTTAATAAGTAAAGGTTTTGGCAAGAGCTACTAAAAAGCAAATACCTTCAGTTTAAATCATTATCTCAAGTGCAAACGAAGCCAACTCACTCCTCCTTTTGGAATGGTCTAATGAAATTTAAGCATAAGTTCTTTCCTACTTGGTCTTTTAGAAAATGTAATGGACAGAACACGAGGTTCTAGGAAGACATTTATTTTGGAGGTTCTCCTTTATCGCAGCAATTTTCATCTCTTAATCATATTATTCAACGGAAAAAAAATTCCTCTATAGCTCTTAGAAGATACTAACCGTAATAAAGCATATTGAATATCTAGATAAGTTCATATGTGGGTTAACCACTTTTGGATACTACAGAGTTGGTTCTATGTACCTAGACTTCTTGAATTGAAAAATGAGATTCTTTCGAAACTATATTTGAAAAATGAAAACGCCATTAAAATTTAAAATATTCAAGGAGTTTTTTCATCAAACAGTTTTTTGGCCGAAAATAACCTGGCAAAGAGCACTCACAAGAGAATACGAAATGCTGTTTTGTGATAAAGAGGAAACGATACACAACTTGTTCATCTATTGCCCGTTTGAACGTATATTGAGTATTCTTCACATTAATCTTTAACATATTTACTCCAACTAATATCATAATTAAATTTATTTGAAATTTGGTTGAAGTATGTTGGTCAAAAATAATGTTCAAGTTTGAGTGGGTGTTGTGCTTCACTTCTGGCCATATAGAATGTGCGTAATTGATGAATCTAGATCTCCCTCCCTTTTGTAGGATATCACATTGACCGATCACTGATCCGTATTTGGTTTTTTTTTTCTGGCGTAAGAGCGTAGAAAAGACATGGATATTAGGTGCAGCAGTTTAAAATGGTTGCACGAGATTTATACAGGAAATGTGGTTGGCTGCTTAATAAATAATAGGATATCATGTTGATGCATTGACAATTCATGCTAGTAGTACCTATTTTTATATGTTTGATACATGTCTCAACTGATGCTGTTAGGTTGTACTTACTCTGTTTTTAAATATAAGATGTTTTAGTTGATACACATGTTATCTAGATACGGAGTAAAATGAGTGTACATATATAATAAAAAGTGTGTATATACGTTTGTATATATGTGAATGTGTACAAACTCTAAAAACCCCACAGACGCACCTTGGACCGTCTCTCTCCCCGTCTACAGTAAAGGAGAGCGACTTTTGGGATCAGCGGCGCGCTCCACCTCCTCGCCGTCGATCCGGTCGATTCCCCGTCCTCCGGCGTCGCTCCGGCGGCGGGAGGACGGGGAATCGCCGGATCCGTGTACATAGGTAGTGTAGGGGTGCGTTGCGTTGCTGCCGGAGGCGCCATGGAGGAGGAGGTGGTTCTGGTGGTCCTTTTGCAGGTGGGAGTCTTCCTCTGCGGCGGCGGAGCTCCATGGAGCTCGGGCGTCGCTCTCCTACCGCACCCGTGCTCGCAGCCCTGCGGCGCTGCTGTGCATGGTCTCCCCTTCGCCGGAAGCCGCGGGACGGCGGATCTGGCGTCGACGTTTTTCGTGCAGGAGGCTGGTGAGGTCCAGATCGACGACGGCGACAACCGATGGTGTAGGTCCTCTGCGGCCGACGATCGGCGACTTCCCGTCCGCTCGGGGGTGCTCTTGATCCAAGGCAAGAAGAGCATGAGCGGCGGCGCGCCACCGACGGCGCCGAGGTTGAAGACGAAGTCGAGCTTCTTCAGGGTTTGGACTGTAATTCTTTTCTTTATGTGGACCTTGTTGTAAGTGCTGGATTTTCTTTCAGCCCCCTGTACTCGCAAAAAAAGAATGTGTACAAACTCTAAAACATTTTATATTTAAAAACGGTGGGAGTATACTCCAATAAAGTGACCACATGCATTAATCGATGTAAAGGCTGGAGCTATCTTTTAAGAAATAAAATGTGCTGGCCGACTAACCATTCACTTACCTGCCAAACCTGTTCCGTGTCGTTGGAATCGATGTACACGGCGCCGATGACAGACTCGACGATGTCTGCGAGGAATTTGGGCGTCCTGGCTTGCCCGTTGGAGTGGAGTGGATAGCCAGCAATCTCCTCCGCAAAATCATCTACCTGCCGTTGGAACGATGCCACCTCGTGGCGGAGAAATCTATGGAGGCCGTGAGCGACACAGGCGCGAGCGAGCTTTTCGTTGTCGACGTTAAGGCTGTGGAGGCGGGTGAGTGAGTCGTCGAACTCGTACAGGTGTTTGCGCGTCACCACGAGGCTGATGACCTTGTCACCCATGAACTCGAGATGCTTGAACTTGGACGACGTATGCGTCAGCGCCGCCTCGAGCAGGGCCTTGTTCTGGAAGCTGTAGCCCAGGACGGCCTCTACGGCTGCGACATCGACCTCGTCGGAAATCCTGATCGCTTTTAGTGCGTGATTCTCGGCCGCATCATCGACGACGAGAGTACCGCTCATCATCTTCAAATCCGTATTTACCTCGGTGGCCATACTAACCGGCGCTTTTGAGTGTTTGTAGTCGAGGGCGTCGGGAATATTGCTGGCCGGCGAGGCCTTACCTGCGAAAGCCATGTTGAGCACGTCGTCGATGGTGAAGTTGCTCAATCGGCCAAGAAACATCTGCCCATAATTTAGTCCCATCTGAAGTAAGCCGGTGAACACATACTTCTTGATCACCACCGGTTCATCGTCGGAGTTGGGAAGGGGATTGCTCATGGATTGTACGCCTTTGGCAATGGGAGGGAACGTGGTGCTCATGGTAGGGAAGATAGATTAGTGGTGGCACCGGAAGGATTTCGAGAGGCTGATGCGATATCGTGATTCGTGAATATATATGCGAGGGTTTCATAAGCATGCAGCAACGAGGAGACCTTGCGTATCTTTGCCCAACAACCAAATCAACAGATACCGTATTAGGAGCGGTATCCAATGGTCGATCCTGTGTTTCTTGCCGCACAAACAGATGTGAAACCCTTCGTCAGACTCAAAGGAATCGTCGGACTACCTGCGACCGCGAGCCGTCAATCTGTTTTTGATCTCACTACGCCTGAAAGATACACCAGAGATTCCCGTTCCAACTGCCAGTTTTGCACGCACACGTAGAATATTTCCGGCAGTTACGGCTTTTTCTTGATGATGATGAACTGAGCGACGCGAGCGTGCTTCCTTCTCTCTCTCTGCCTGCTCCCCATCCACAGCCCCGTCCAGCTCGCCACCAACATCCGGCCCTGGATTAAGACTGCACTCGTGGCTGCTGCGGCGATCTCTCCTCAACTCCGAGTTCCAGAAGGACGAACGTGCTACGCTCTTCGAGCATGATGTGCCTCACCGACATGGACCTGCTCCTAATCAAGAGCGCCAGTACGTCTGCTAGACGAGCCGGTGGCGTCGAGCTCTAGACGCACGTATTGGGATTGGCCATTGTAGGAAGAAGGTTCAGCTGGTCTTGTCGGCGATGTCGAATGTTTAACCAATTTTTCATATTAACTAATCCATAAATACGAGTGACAAATCATGATAATTATAACAGAAATAAAAGTGGATCACACTGTAAATCACGAAACTATGGCTATGAACTAGTGAAATAATATGTACAAATCGATCTGCAAACTAGGCAGACTATTATCTCTAACACAAAGGATATAAACAGGCATGGTGGAACCGAAAAAGAACCGTTCGCATTGACGGTGTTGTAAGTAGTAGCCATGTCACCGAAAATGTTGTTGATGTCCGGAAAGTAGTCGTCAGCGTCGATGTTGTAGAAGAAGCTAGTAGTCACGCGAGAGCGGTCGACAAAAAATTTGAACGCCTCTCTCCCGTACAGGATAATGAGAAGCGGTATTCCGGTGCCTACTATCCTCTCTCACATTGCACGCTGAAATACCCGTTGTGTGTGTGTGTGTGGGGGGGGGGGGGGGGGGGGGGGGGTGAGTGGCGGCGGAACACTCTAAAACAGGGTGCTAACCTCATTTCTTGTTGTCTATGGCGTGTCTCTCTCGGATGAGGGACGACCTCTTTTATAGACACAGTAGGAGAAGTCGCTCGAAAACTAAGGAGTCGAAGTAGACCAGTCAAAGAGACGACTTGATTCGTCTTCCGAGGAAGTTTGATGCAGAAGAGATGCCTTATGCCATCAAAGCACCAGTTGAGCCTCTTCAAAAGTTGCAGCACACGTCTGCTACTGCAAGCCATCCACTGTGCCCTGACTCGATGGAGGTTGCATCATAAAGTTTTAAGGATCACAGTTTTCTTGATCTGCCCACATTGTTTATAACTCTGCCACGTATGCTATCACTGACATGTCATCTGGCGAAGATGACTAATCTTTCCATCGGTGTGAGTAATCAGCATGACATTACCCATACCGATGTAATAGGTGGACACTGTATTCCATATCCTAGTAGTTGTAAGTAATCCTGTAAATTCTCTATGGGATGCGTAACCCTAAACCAGGCCGCCGTGTGACTTTATATAGACATGACATACAAGGGTGGGTCGGTGTACAACAACCCAGTACAACCGACATATACATACAGGAGAATACATAACATATACAGCTAGGTATACATGACATTTAACACACCCCCTCAATCATAACTTGTCCAAGTTAAGATTGCGACGAAATGCACCTAGCTGCCGTGAAGAAAGTGACTTTGTGAATCCATCAGCCACCTGATCTCCTGAAGGAATAAACCGTATGTCCAAACGTTTCTGAGCCACCCTTTCACGAACAAAATGATAATCCACCTCTATATGCTTAGTACGAGCATGAAATACCGGATTAGCAGAAAGGTATGTAGCTCCAATATTGTCACACCACAAACACGCCGCTCGAGCCTGCGGCACTCCCAACTCAGTAAGTACAGACTGTACCCATATTACTTCAGCAGTGGCATTAGCTAATGCCTTGTACTCAGCCTCTATGCTTCATCTTGAGACCGTTGCATGTTTCCTTGCACTCCACGATATCAAATTGGACCCAAAGAAAACAGCAAATCCACCAGTCGACCGTCTATCATCTGGGCATCCTGCCCAGTCAGCGTCGGAGAAAGCACTGACCAATTGAGAGTCAGATTTGCTCAAACGCAGTCCAAGTGAAATTGTACCTTGCAAATACCTCAAGATACGCTTGACGGCAGTCCAATGGATTGTAGTAGGAGTATGAAGAAACTGACAAACCTTGTTGACAGCAAACGAGATATCAGGTCTAGTTAAGGTGATATACTGCAATGCACCTACTATACTCCTATACCGAGTAGAATCATCACTACTCAAAGCTTCTCCAGCAGTTAGGGACAACTTTTCTGATACTGATAGTGGAGTATCCACTGCTTTACACATCTTCATATTCACACGGTCAAGTAACTCATGAGCATACTTTTCTTGAGAGAGAATAATGCCATCATGTACCTTCTTAACTTCAATTCCAAGAAAGTAATGTACCATCCCTAAATCCTTCAAAGCAAAATCCATACCAAGATCATGAAGGAGAGCATCCACGGCCTTCTCTGATGAGCTAGCAACAACAATGGCATTTACATAAATATGCATGAAGATGGATACACCCCCTTTGTTGTAGAAAATCAGAGAAGTATCGGCCTTGGATGACGAAAAACCAAGAGACTGGAGTTTAATACTGAGCCGAGAATACCAGGCACGAGGCGCCTGTTTGAGACCATACAAGGCCTTGTCAAGTTTGCAGATATGTCCCATGCGAGCACCATCCTCATAGCCAGGTGGTTGCTTCATATAGACCTCTTCTTCCAGAACACCATGTGATGTAGGTTGGTCCCGATTTTCACGGATTTGGGCGGAGGGATCGATCAACACGAAGAACAAGGGATGAACACAAGAACACAAAGAGGGGAACAACATCAAACAAGATAACTAGCAAGACATAACTTAGCAAGATTCAACTGGTAACAAGCCCCAAGGGTAGCCCCCAATTCTCCTCTCCCAAGCACACCTTACTCTTAGGATTGTTTGTCCAATTGGTCAATCCAAACCAACCCAATAAAGTCATCCTATGATGAAAGATTGGCAACTAGCAAACTACAAGAGGAAGCCTTGGTATCCACTAGAGGGATCTTCTCCACAAGGGGATGCCTTGGTTCATCTTCACAAGGGGAGGCCTTGATTCATCTCCAATGGAGAAAGACACCACTTTGAGAAGAAGGAGCATAGCTCTACTCTAATCTCAAATCATAGTCTAACCCTAGATCTGGTTTATGAAGGGGTATTTATAGTCTAAGCCACGAGGTGGGTGAAAAGGTGGGGGGTACAAGGCCACGCGGGCCTGTCAAGCGCGCAGGCTGGAGGTCGCCGGGGAGCCGGCCGAGGCCGGCTGGGAGGCCGGCTAGGAGGCCGGTTCGGGGGCCGGCTGGAGCTGCTCGAGGCCGGCTGGGAGGCTGGCCGGACCTGGCGGGGGCCCGGCCCTGGGACCGGCCCTGGACGGCTGGGAGGCCGACGCGCGCTGGTGGGTTCCCGGCCTGTGGCCCGGCCTCGACCGGCTGGGAGGCCGGCCGGGTCTGGAGGCAGCCCGGCCCTGGGGCCGGCCCTGGCCGGCTGGGAGGCCGACTGGCTAGTCTTCTCCGCTTCTTCTCCTTCGTCTTGCGTCGTCTCTTGGCCATCTTCCATACTTGCTTGGTGATCTTCACGGTAGTCGTTCCTGAGTATGCACAAGGTATCCGAATGAAGTAGCAAACCATTCAAGGGTGTATTGAGATCACACAAAGCTAGGAGTGGATTCACCTTATCATATAGAGCCTTGACTCTAGCTCTTGTCATTGGACCACTTGTTGTAGGAGCCGTAGGTTGGGCTACATCATCTCCCCCCCCCCCTTGGAAAAGAGTCGTCCTCGACTCTTGGTCATCCTCATCGCTTGATGTTCCAAGGTATGGCGATAGGTCGGCGACGTTGAAGGTGTCATGGACCAAGTGTTTGGAGTGGGAGATGTCGATCTTGTAGGCATTGTCGTTGATACGCTTGAGAATCTTGAAGGTCCGTCTCCTCGAGGGTGAAGCTTAGACTTCTTGCATCCGGGAAGCGCTCTTTTCGCAAGTGTAGCCACACAAGGTCTCCTTCTTCAAAGATCATGGCGCTTGTGTTTGTTCATCTTCGTAGCATGGTCTTCATTGTGCTTCTCAAGCGTTGCCCTTGTGTCTTCATGTTGTTTCTTCATGTAAGCGGCGCGCTTGTCGAAGTCCATGTTGAGTTGCTCATCGGAGTGGAAGTGGTAGCATGTCTAGCGCGGTGTAGGGGTTGGAGCCATAGACGACCTCGAAGGGTGTTCTCTTTGTTGCACGGTGTAGTGCTCGATTGTAGGCGAACTCGGCGTGTGGGATGCACTCTTCCCAATTCTTCAAGTTGGCTTGATCAACACACGAAGGAGTGTGGATAGGCTTCGGTTCACCACTTCGGTTTGACCATCGGTTTGAGGGTGGTATGCGGTGGAGAATAGTTGCTTGATTCCCATCTTGGCCATCAAAGTCTTCCAAAAGTAGCTCACGAACTTGACGTCACGATCCGACACAATGGTCTTGGGCACCATGAAGACGGACGATTTCCCTAAAAACAAAGTAGCAATATGTGAAGCATCGTCGGTCTTGTTGCATGGTATAAAGTGTGCCATTTTAGAGAACGATCAATGACGACAAAGATGGAATCCTTGTTTGTTTTAGTACGTGGGAGTCCTAAGACGAAATCCATAGCAATATCGGACCATGGGTATGTGGAATGGCAAAGGGTGTATAAGCCATGAGAGTTTAGAGTAGACTTAGCTTTGAGACATGTAGAACATCGTCGAACTAGGCGTTCCACATCACGCTTCATTCTTGGCCAATAGTAGTTGGTGGCGAGCATGGCGTAGGTCTTGTCGCGTCCAAAGTGACCCATGAGTGATCCTCCATGCGATTCCTTCAAAAGGACCAAACGAAGCGAAGACTCGGGTATGCATAGTTTGTTAGCCTTAAACAAGAAACCTTGGTGCAAATAGAAATCACCAATTCCTTTGTGCTCCGAACATTGAGCGAAAATGTCTCCAAAGAAAGCATCGGTAGCATACAACTCTTTATCTCATCCAAACCCAAGACACTAATGTCAAGACGTGTAAGTAGGTTGGCCTTGCGGGATAGAGCATCCGCGACCACATTGTCTTTACCTTTCTTGTATTTGATTACAAAGGTAAAAGACTCAATGAACTCAACCCACTTAGCATGTCTTTTGTTCAAATTTGTTTGACTTTTCAAATATTTCAAGGATTCATGGTCGGAATGAATGACAAATTCCTTAGGACGAAGGTAATGTTGCCACACATCCAAAACACGAACCAAAGCAAATAATTCTTTGTCATAAATGGGGTAATTCAAGCGAGCTCCATCTAATTTCTCACTATGGTATGCAATGGGTCTACCATTTTGCATAAGCACTCCTCCAATGCCCAATCCACTTGCATCGCATTCAATCTCAAATGTTTTAGAGAAATCCGGAAGGGCAAGGAGTGGTGCTTCGGTTAATAACCGTTTGAGCTCATTGAAAGCAAAATCATGTGCGTTGCCCCAAATGAAAGGTACATTTTTCTTTGTAAGTTCATGGAGGGCAAGCAATTGTGGAAAAATCCTTGATGAATCGGCGGTAAAATCCGGCAAAACCAAGAAAACGTCTCAACTCCTCAAGTGACATCGGAAAAGGCCAAGTCCGAATTGCTTGTATCTTTGCTTCATCAACTTCGACTCCATCCGAAGAAACAACAAAACCCAAGAAAACAAGTTTGTTGGTGGCAAATGTGCACTTAGAAAGATTGGCATAAAGCTTTTCATTGCGAAGAACCAACAAAACTTGAGCAACATGAGAAGTGTGCTCTTCCAAAGATTTGCTATAGATAAGGATGTCGTCAAAGTATACCACAACAAATTTCCCAATGAAAGGACGCAAAACATGATTCATGAGACGCATAAAAGTAGAAGGTGCATTGGAAAGACCAAATGGCATGACAAGCCATTCATAAAGACCAAGCTTTGTTTTAAATGCGGTCTTCCATTCATCACCTTCACACATCCTTATTTGTGGTATCCACTTTTAAGATCAATTTTGGAGAATATAGCGGAACCACAAAGCTCATCAAGCATATCATCAAGTCGAGGGATAGGATGGCGATACCTAACGGTGATGGCGTTGATGGGCGACAATCCATGCAAAGGCGAAGAGTGTTGTCGTGCTTGGGTACCAAGATGACGGGCACGGCGCACGGACTCAAGCTCTCGCGGATATGTCCCATGGCAAGAAGTTCTTGTATTTGCCGCTCAATCTCCTTTGTCTCCTCGGGGTTGGTGCGGTAAGGAGCGCGGTTTGGTAGCGGTGCGCCGGGAACAAGGTCGATGCGATGCTCGATTCCGCGTAGAGGAGGTAGTCCCGGTGGCACTTCTTGAGGGAAAACATCTTCAAAGTCCTTCAAAAGAGACAACAAAGAAGGAGGAAGGTTTGTGAAAGTGTTAGTCATAGAAACTTCACCCTTGCATATGAGCACATAGTGGAGGGTGGATGGGTTCTCTCTCAACTCCCTCATCTCTCTTTTGGTGGCAAATAGTGTAAGTTTTGTGGGCTCTCTTTGAAGTGTCACACTCATTTGGCTTGTGGCTCTCACTCACTTTATGGTGGGTCTCTCGCTCACCACTCATCTCACTTGACGAACGATCTTGTTGTGCCCGTGCAATAGTCTTGGCGTTGTCGGCGATGACTTGACTTGGTGTCATGGGACGAAGGACGAAGGTCTTGTCGTTGTTCTTGAAGCTATAGTAATTTGTCCTTCCATCATGCATAGCACCTTGTCAAATTGCCATGGACGCCCAAGAGTAAGTGACAAACGGTCATAGGCACAACATCACAATCAACGTATCTTCATAGGCTCCAATCTTGAAGGACACTTGCACCATGTGTTGAATCTTGACGGCTCCGGTATCACTCAACCATTGCACATGGTATGGGTGCTTCTTGAACTTCAAGTTGAGCTTATCACAAAGTTCCTTGCTCGCTAAGTTGTGGCAACTTCCACCATCGATGATGACCTTGATGGACTTTCCATTGATTCCCGCTCTTGTTTGAAACAAGTTGCATCTTTGGTCTTCTTCAACTTGACATTGGTGGTTAAAGTTCTTGTCACAACCAAGAGGGTTGTTATCGCCATCACAATATATCTCATTTGATTCTTCTTGCACACTTTGCATTGTGGCGACTTTGTTCAAGGCATTGTACTCATCTTCACTCATAGATTCATACTCTCCCATGTCATTGATGATCATGACCTTCTTGTTGGTGCACTCAAAGGATTTGTGCCCTTGTCCTCCGCACTTGTAGCATTGCAAGAGTCTTGTTCGGACGACGATCCTTGAGGTGCATTGCTAGATGAAGGTGCCTTCTTGAAGGGTTGAGGTGCTTGAGTGGTGGATGTAGAAGCTCTTGTCGTGCCTTTCGTGCTAGCTTGAGGAGAGCTTGAGTTGGTGTGTTCGTTGATGAGGAGGGCTTGTTGGCGAAAAATGCCTTTGTCTTGAGGTATTTGAGCTCTTCAAGCACGTGACGCTCGGCCTTTGAAGCTTGATGTACTAGCTCAACCAAAGAGGCATATGGTTGGAACTCCACGATCTTCTTGATTGGATAGTTGAGGCCATTCATGAAGCGAGCCATGGATTGCTCTTCGTACTCGTTGACATTGGCTCTCATCATCGAGATTTCCATCTCCTTATAGTACTCATCAACCGACTTCAACCCTTGCTTCAACTCTTGCAACTTCTTGTACAAGTCTCGAGTGTAGTGGCTTGGCACGAAGCGCTTGTACATTGTTTCTTTCATTTCAACCCAAGTGTCGATTGGTTGTTGGTGGTTAGCGATGCGTGCATCTTGGAGTTGTTCCCACCACAAGAGAGCATACTCTTCAAACTCCATCGAGGCTAAGGCAACCTTCTTGTTGTCGGAGAAGCGTTGTACGCGGAAGATCTTGTCAACCTTGAGTACCCATGAGAAGTAGGCTTCCGGATCACTTGTGCCGAAGAACTTGGGTATATCAAAGCGAACGTTGTTCAAGTCATCATAGTCGTCGCGATAGGCACCACGTGGGAATGCACGTCCACGTCTCCTTCGATTGAGTCCATCACCATTGTGTTGGCTTGACTCGCTATCACTTGACTCGGAACGGTGGTGTTGTTGACGATCATGTGGAAGTTCTTGACGAGGACGAGGATCATGGCGAGGATGGCTCTTGTTGAGGAATGGGTTGTTCGTTATTGTTCGCATTGTCATGATTTTGATGGCGTGGCCTTGGAGGATGACGGGGATGACGTCCTTGTTCATCAAAGTCATTCGCACCCGGTACGCCATTGTCATTAGCCAATGGGTCATGACGATCGCGTTGTTGCGGTGGTGGTGATGGTATGCGTTCACGACGTTCATCATTTTGGTGAGGTTGTTCTTGATGCGCATTGGCATTGTTCGCGTGAGGACATGTGGTTGTTCCACGTTAGGACGAGGTCGTTCATGGGCGTCGCGCCTTGGGTTATGTTGACGTTCTTGTTGCGGATCTTCTTGGCGAGGTTCATGACGTCCATGACGTGCTTGTGTCGACCTTGAGGTGCTTCTTGTACGACTTGAGCGTGATGAAGAAGAAGCTCGTTGTCGCACAAGGTTGTTGAGGCTTCGGTCACCCGCTCCATAGATGCTTCTTGCGCATGCATGCGGTCGTTGAAGTTGGCCTCTTGAGCTTGAAGACGGCGCTCGTAGCGTCCTAGGCCATCACGAAGAAGGTGTCGAAGACCAACAAACTCGGTGTGTGACATAGCCATGATCACCTCGAAGTCCACTTGGATTTCATCGTCCGGCTTGAGCTTCCATTTGTACTTCCCCTAAACATTTTCTCAAGAACAAGTGAGATATGTGGCAAGGAAAACCAAGACAAACTATATCCCAAGTATAATGTGGCTTGAGAGGAGAGAATCCGGTTCTAACACCCCACACACACACTTATGAGGATAGGAAGGTATGAAGTGGCAACGGAAATCAAGCAAACTCGGCGAAAAGCATATTGTCAAAGGTAGAGAAAATCCACAATGATCAAGTTACCAAAGAAACTCCAACCACAAAGTATCAAGAAACACACACAAAAGCGAATGATGAGGTTGGGCGACCAAAGGGCGAGCACTCGAAGATAGACAACCTAACGAAGACTACGTGCTCAAATGTCACACCAACACGAGAGGGACGCTAGCTCAATTGCCTTTTGGTGGGCAACGGATTTGCACAAGTGTTAAACACTCACACTCACTTTGGCGGTTTCAGCTTTGTCGCAACCTACAAGAGATGATACTTGGCACTACTCATGTCTTTTCTTTTCTCTTTTTTTTTTTTTTGACGATGATTCCTTCTACTTTTGCTAGTGCCAAGATTTTAACGATACACACTCGCCAATACTTGAAGACAATCACTCGACAAGTGCAATGCCTCGCAATATCAAAGAGCTAGTCCGATAGGTCAAGGTACGCGAAAGGAAGAAGGGTTCACAACGGATTACAAAGTCGGGGAAATGTCGAGTCCTTGGTGGCGTCTTTACTTGGCGTTGATGACGCGTTGCTGCGGAAGCTTGTCATGTTGTAGACGTTGCACACACCGGAAAAGGACTCAAACAACAAAGGAGAAATGCCAAAACGAAACGAGGAAAAAGGAAGAAAAGGAGCTTTTTCTGGGAAACCGGCCTGGGGGCCAGCCTAGGCCGGCTGGGGGCTGGCTGTGTCGGGTTGCTGGCCGGTCCGTGGCCTGGCCTGGGCCGGCTGTGGGGCCGGCTCTGCCTGGATCTTGAAAATTCGCGAATTTTGGGCAGAAAAGCGACGCGAAAAACCTCGATTTCGTGGGAAATTGGCAAAATTAAGGCTAGGGAACGCAAACAAGGGTGGAGGGGGTCCTAAAGCAATAGATCCATGGATCAAAACTACCAAAAACTCATCAAATCGACCAAATCGCTCGAATCCCAAAATGGCTATTTTTGGTGGAAATTTTCAAATTTCTCAAAAACAAAGAAAAATTTGGTGGATTTTGGTGGAAACACAAATCAAATCTGTGGCAACCTAGAGCTCTGATACCATATGATGTAGGTTGGTCCCGATTTTCACGGATTTGGGCGGAGGGATCGATCAACACGAAGAACAAGGGATGAACACAAGAACACAAAGAGGGGAACAACACCAAACAAGATAACTAGCAAGACATAACTCAGCAAGATTCAACTGGTAACAAGCCCCAAGGGTAGCCCCCAATTCTCCTCTCCCAACACACCTTACTCTTAGAATTGTTTGTCCAATTCGTCAATCCAAACCAACCCAATAAATTCACCCTAGGATGAAAGATTGGCAAGTAGCAAACTACAAGAGGAAGCCTTGGTATCCACTAGAGGGATCTTGTCCACAAGGGGAGGCCTTGGTTCATCTCCACAAGGGGAGGCCTTGATTCATCTCCAATGGAGGAAGAGACCACTTTGAGAAGAAGGAGCACAACTCTACTCTAATCCCAAATCATAGTCTAACCCTAGATCTGGTTTATGAAGGGGTATTTATAGTCTAAGCCACGAGGTGGGTGAAAAGGTGGGGGGTACAAGGCCACGCGGGCCCGTCAAGCGCGTAGGCTGGAGGTCGTCGAGGAGCCGGCTGAGGCCGGCTGGGAGGCCGGTTCGGGGGCCGGCTAGAGCTGCTCGTGGCCGGCTGGGAGGCCGGCCGGACCTGGCGGGGGCCCAGCCCTGAGACCGACCCAGGCCGGCTGGGAGGCCGGCTGGCAAGTCTTCTCCGCTTCTTCTCCTTCGTCTTGCGTCGTCTCTTGGCCATTTTCCATACTTGCTTGGTGATCTTCACGGTAGTCGTTCCTGCGTATGCACAAGGTATCCGAATGAAGTAGCAAACCATTCAAGGGTGTATTGAGATCACACAAAGCTAGGAGTGAATTCACCTTATCATGTAGAGCCTTGACTCTAGCTCTTGTCATTGGACAACTTGTTGTAGGAGCCGTAGGTTGGGCTACATCACCATGCAAAAACGCATTCTTCACATCAAGCTGACGAAGATGCCATCCTCGAGAGACAGCAATAGCCAAAATCAAACGAATAGTCGCCGCCTTGACAACAGGACTGAATGTGTCCTTGTAATCAATACCATAACGCTGTTTAAAGCCCTTAGCAACCAAGCGAGCTTTGTACCGATCAATAGTACCATCAGCCTTCCTCTTGATTTTGTAAATCCACTTACAATCAATCACATTCTGACCATGACTAGCTGGAACAAGATGCCAGGTACGATTCTTCATAAGAGCCAAGTATTCTTCATCCATGGCAGATTTCCACTTCGGATCACCGAGAGCTTCCTGAACAGTATTAGGTTCACCAGAAACACAAGCATTTGCAAACCGAATACGATCATAACGCACACGACCATCAGTGATAATTTTCGATTGTGTAATACCATGTTGGAGACGTGTCGGGCTCTCGGCTGATCATCAGCAGGCGGAGCTACAGGAGCAGTAGCCGCAGACGATCCGGAGGAGTCTGAAAAGCTGGCAGCAGAATCTTGCATGCTGTCAGTCGGCGCAGGGGATCCCGTGTGCTGGGCTGATGCTGAAGACACTGCCATAGAAGATCCAGCAGCAGCAGACGACAGCGCGTCGGACTGGGAGCCGACCACTGTCGACGGTCCCACGGGAGGAGAAGCCGGCGAATCATGCGTCGCCACGCGAGTAGACGACACCGGACTGGGTGACTGCTGCGCGCCGCACCGCTCCGATCCCGAGGAGGATTGCGCTGGAGTCTGCGCCAATGATTGGGACGGATCTTCACCGTGATCCGTGTCATTGCCTGAAAAAGCATCAGAAGTACCCCTGGAACCGAATTTTCTCCTGATTCCTGTGGAATAGACTCAGCACTACCATTAGCAGTAGGATTAACATCAGGATCAATAAGTAAGTCATGCCCCTCATGATGATGCAAATTAACAGGTTGCAAATTGAGAGGAAGAAGATCAATTTCAGCACGCAAAAGTGCACCGGCATTAGAATGGAGAGACGCAAACGGAAACGCCGCTTCGTCAAAGACAATGTCACGCTGATGGCCCTTCACGTAGTTACCCCACAACGGCGCCAGAAAACAGTTGCTAGCCCCTTCGCGTGGTACCTGCATGAAAAGTAAATGGGTTAGGTTGAGACTCAAGTGCAAAGTGTATGTAGTAGTGGAAGACAGTTTTCCCCACGAGGGGTGACTCGAGGGTTTAATATCGAACTCTCGGGGAACCAGTATTTCAGGTGTTATCTCCTTATCCTTCTCTTGAGAACCTGCAAGAAAATAAATTGTTTTGTGCCCTCAACCTCACCAAGTGGTTGTCAAGCACAAGGTGTGAGAATGATAATAAAATATGCAAACAGTAGTAAATATGCAATGATGGTAAAATAAATATGCAAGGATGATGGTAGTAATGATAATGATATTTTTGGGTTTTTTTATGATGAATGCAAGATGTAAAAGTGTTTTTGTATTTTTGGATTTAATGCACTAGCCACTCCCCGTTACTCCAACTAATGCACACGTTCCCCCTCACATGCTCTCATAAACATGCTTGATCATGACAAGTAAATAAGAACGGGGTACATAATATGCATCTACTTTCATAACTGAAACAAAACCATTGCAATCTCAAACATGTATTAACTCATAATAAAGATCCACCACAAAGGAATTACATAGATGACCGTAATCATGTTCAGCAGCTCATACGGTACTAATTAGTGAAGCTCATAGAGAGGAGAGATACATAAGTTACTTCCACAAACCCATAGTCCAGGGGTGGACTACTCCCTCTTTATCATGGTGTCGGTGGAGATGTTGTTGGAGGGGAAGGAGACCACACCGGCAGTGCCCCGCCGGAGTTTTCCCCCTCCAATCTTCAGCTCCAGATCTCTGTTTCGTGGTTTCTGTGTTTCGGCGGCGCTCCCTTTCGCGAAAGCCCTGGGGGGTCTATATATAGTCGTTTTTAGGTCAAGACGAAGCTTCGGGAAGAAAGATCGACGGCAGCGGAGGCCCGAGGGCCAGGATGGGGACCCCACGCGGTCAGGGAATCTGGCCGCGTGGGCCCACCCCTTTTCACCTTCTGGTCTCCGTTTCTTCGATTCCTTTGCGCCTACGTTTCGTTCCTTCCAAAAAAAGTGATCCCGTAAAGTTTCAGGTCATTTGGACGTCGTTTGGGTCCCTGAAATATCAAAATATAGAAAAAGGGGTTTTCTGACAGCGCAGGGTTAATTCCAGAAAAATGGGGGAGTTGTTAATTATCCCCAAAATTTAATATAAATCATGAATATAACCCTTATATGATGCAAATAACATGGAATAACATGTAATAAAATGTAAAGTTCATATATGCATTTTACATGCATCAACATCCCCAAGCTTAACCCATGCTCGTCCCGAGTATGAAGGTGATAAAACTAACATGGACTTTGCATTTTTATACTATCAATGGATATCAAAGGTGATTACTATTGCTACATAGAGTCAAATGATTCATTCTTCAAAGGAATAACAATATGCAAGATAAATTATGAAGTGATATCAAATACTCAATGTAAAGATGTTCAATGATAAATTCACAAAGTGTAATATAGAAGAAAGTACTATGGATCAAATGTATGCATAATGAAAAGTAAAAACATCCTATGGTGGTCATAGAGTACTTCTTATGAAAACTGAATATAAAAGGTGGACACTTTGGATAGATAAATAAGTAGAGGTAAAGCATGAATAAGTTTCATCTAACTTCCAAACACTTCTACTTAAGTTAATGCTTGCAATGTGGTAGTCATTGGTGTGGAGCTCTCATTACCCCTATCTGTAGCGTACCTGCACTTAAAATATGGCAAGGTACCTGTGTATAGTGCAAACCCCTGGATCGTTTCGTTTGCACACACAGTTTAAGATGTAGTATCACAACAAAGTATCATTATTACATCGAATGATCCAGACTTGGTAAAATATTCGTTACAACTTGCATAGCATATAGCTAGCTTGAAAGAGTACAGCAGCGGAAATAAAAATCTTCATGGAGTCCTCATCCTTAGCATGTGCCACAGGCGAAAAACATGTTGGTTGCAGACTCGAAACCCTTAACGAAACTCACTCGTCGTCAGAACAATCTGCAACAAATAAAATTTTGCAACAGAGTGGGTCAGATACCATTAAAAATGGATCTGGCAAGTGACACTTTGTGGACACTTAATGGAATAACTCTAATAACCTATATGCATATTTGGCTGGTGGAGTTCAAGGCTATTTTGCATAAAAGCCAATTTTGCCTAACACTTTGTAAAACATTTTCTTCAAATGTTTGAGACAATATGGCATGAAATCCATAGTCTCTTCTACCCTTATTCACCCATCAAAATTTTACTTAAAGAAATAAGATGTTGGGAGCCTCCGTTGAATCCTTGATCAGCTGCTCAAATTGTCCGTAACCGGGGACACGGCTAAGTACTTAGTTTTTAACTCTGCAGAGGTTGTGCACTATCACCATTAGACCCAACAAACCCAAACTATCCTCAAGCAATCAATTTGTGCTAAGGAAAAGGAGAGAGTTGAGACGAGACTTTTCAGAAGCATTTCCTCATCCCATGCCGCCTTGACCCGTTCCCATTCTAACCATCTACCACCACCTGTCAAGACGGGACGAGTCCACGCAACTTAATCCATCAAGTCAGAGCCCATATGACTAATGGTTGCACGGTAAGCAATCTTCACTTAGAGAAAACATTGGCCCCTTAATACCCTGGGTGGCAACCACAAGTGACCATCCCTTAGAGGTCACCCCTAAGAGATGACACTCAACCTTTCCATCATCTTTTCATAACCAAGTCCACCCAGGTGATAAATTTACTTAGTAGAATTTAGCTTTAAAGAAAACACATTTGCATAACATCCAATAATCTACTAAGTTATCAAAAGGGATTCTAGACACAACTAGAGTAAAGGTATAGTGGGTTTAGCATATAGCAATAATACTATCCAACACATGCATATAGAGAAATACACTAAATAATGCATATAAAAATACTTAGGAAATTTCATGGGGGTGTGCCACTTGCCTTGGCAAACAGAAGTGTAGTAGTAGCAGTTGCAACCACTTTCGTCTCTCTCCGGAATTTCTAACAAATCAAACAAATCACAAATAAACATACCATCATAAATGCAACACTTAGAAAATATGACATGCATGAGATGCAGGATGATACAACGAGTTATGGTATGCAAGACAAGCAAATAATTAAGGAAGGAGACATAAACTAACTTAATCCAAATGGCTAAGGCAAGGTCAAGCTCAAAGTAAACTTGGTCAAACAACTTGACAAAAGTTGTAAGGCTGTTCTAAGTCTTCACAAGTTTGGTCTTCAATTAATCTTCAACCCCTTTGTAGCTTCATTGTTCTTCAATGGTCTTCAATTAATCTTCAACCCCTTTGTAGCTTCATTGTTCTTCAATGGTTTTCAATTAGCACTACTTAGTCTTAAACACCAAGGACTTGGTCTATGTCCAAAGTGAGACAAAAATAGAAGGTAGAAAAGATAGACAACATGGAGTAGTTGGTCTTCGAAGAATCTTCTCCTTGCTTCCTTGTAACTTTCTCCTTGTGTTGATTTCATTGAAAAATTGTAGACTTGATGGTTCTGAAGACTTGATTGTTGGCAGCATCAGGATTGGTCTTGAATATAACTTAGTCACCATGAAGTCTAGGAGAAGAAAGAAGGAAAAGAGAGAAAGGGAAGGGAGACTTAGAAAATGTAGCTGGTTGGTCTTCATGAACTTCCTCTTGATTTCTTCTAAGTCCTTTCTTCCTGGAGATGCTTCTGCAGTCTTGTTTTCAAGCTAAGTCCTTCCTTGATTTCTACTAATTTCTAACTTAGTGATTTTTGGCTAGGAGAGTCATAATAGCTAACATGTATCCTCAGAATTTCCAAGGAGGAAGTCATGTGAAAGTATAAAATAATACTAAGGACTTAATTATGCATGCCATGCTTATGTAAATGCTCTAAGGAAATGCAAGCAAACAAGATGGTCCAAAATGACTAAGGACCAAGTCACAACATGTGATTCGAAATTTCCACTAAGGAAATAAAGGTTAAGACAACAAGTCAAAAATAATCCTAAGGAAAAGTAAACTAATTAAGAGGTGCTAGATTTTGCTAAGGAAAGTATTCCAGCAGAAGTTTGAAACAAATTCTAAGGATAAAACTTGTCAACTATTATAACTTAGCAAAATAACCAATCAACTAAGTTTTTCCTAAAGTGCTAAATTTTTCTAAGAAAAGGATTTAGCTTTTTAGATAAGGGTGGAGAATTTTTCTAAGGAAAAGTGTTATCAAATTTTACCCAAATATTTTCTAAGGAAGAAATAACACTTTGGTGGAAAAGGTGAAATATTTCTAAGTTATTTTCCATCTAACATGATCATAATGACTTAGCTAAATTTTCCATTCGAAAATAATGTGGAGAACACTTTTAATATAAATTACTTATTAAAATAACACCTAAAAAGCATTTAAACAATATTTACTCAAAAATCATTGAAAAATTATTTTACAAAATTAATAGAGTATTCCTACGGCCAATACTTAGGCATACAAAATTATAGCAAAAGAGTTTGCTCAAAAATCTATTTTTAAACTCAATTTATAGTCAAAATACTAATTAAACCATTTTTAAAAATTAACTAATTTAGTTTCGACAAAACCTCAAAATAAGTATACCAAAAGTTTCTACAAGTCATAAGCTTTCCAAAAATATAAAGGTTGCAAAATTTGGCCGAGCCAATAAAAATTAGTGATAGATCTAAGTTCCAGGGACTTTTCTGCTAAAACGCCAATTAAAAAGAAAACAGGGAAATTCTTCTCCACGCTGGCGCTGACGAGGTATTGACCGCTGACGGGGCGCTGACTGTACTGCTGACAGAGATGCTGACTGGGCATCGACGTGGCAGCCTCTGATTTGCCCGTACCGATTCGCTAAGGGATCTAATCTACACCGTTAAAACGAGATCCGACGGCCCAGATTCATTTGACCTAAAACGAGCGGCGCTGTTCGCCGGAAACCTAGCTCCCGCGGCGCGCCATGGCCGGAGTTGGTGTTCTAGCGCTACAGAGAGAGCGGAGAAGCGTGTCTTATACCTACGGATGCAGAAAGGCGTGGCGGAGACGATGACGAAGCTGGCGGTGTCGGGGTGCTCCGGCTGGCCCAGGATTGCTCGCCGGAGTCGAGGAAGCGGCGGCGAGCTCCTGTCGAGGATGGATACGACGTTCTGGTGCACGCAAAAATGCGGGACAGGGTCAGATCGATGCGCAGCGATGAAATAAGAAGAAAGAGATATATGGTAGGGCTCGGGGTGTCCTGTACTCGCCGGGATCGATGGAGTTCGCCGGCGGCCGTGGCGGATTTTCAAGCTCGAGATCTCGCAGCCTGGGGGCTCTCCGGCGGTGATTCTTGGGGGGTTCGGAGGAGGGGGTCGTGGCCTATATATAGGGGCAAAAGGATTTGCTCAAAACGGTTTGGAATCCCCGAATCGCGGAGATGATTTCGTGCTCGACATGGACTCGTTTTCGTGCGCAGGAGGTTGGAGACGAGTGACGTCATTGCTGACGAAGGGTGGGGTCCGCCTGGCAGCGAGAGAGGGAAGAGAAGCGGGCCTGGGCTGCTGTTCGTCGCGCGTGCGGTAGTTAGTTAGGTGGGCTTGGGCTGGTGCTGGGCCGTTGCGCGCTGCGGGGTGCGGCAGTTAGCGGCGTCCTATTTTTTTTGTTCAAAGAATTTTCTTTTCAAAAAGGAAACTTAAATAACTTTTAAAATAAATGTCCAAATGGACTCAAACCAGTTTCTAAATTATTGTAAAATCAAACTCTTTGCTTGGGAACTTTCAAAACACATTTTCCAGAACATTTAGTAAACTAAATTTTTGAAATGTGTTTAAAAGCATTTTGGACATAATAATGCCATTTTAAAACAAAAGGTTTTTTTTATAATTTCTTTTGAACTTATAATTTAAACCAAAACAAAATTTGAGTAATATGATTAATATCACTCAATAAAATAATTTTGTATAAAACTCAAATAGTTTAAATGGGGCTTGATAAATCAAAATGAGTTCGGAACTCATTTTAAAATCCAAATAACTATTTTCTTTCAAAAGTAAAACTATAAAACTTGAAAATAGAGAATAGGTAAGTAATAGAATAATTCTCAATACCTATAAACTATTTACAACCAAACACACTTTTTCAAATAGAAATCATTTTGATTTCCTAACTAGGTTTTTAACAAATAATATGACACAAAATTTAAAATAGGTTTTAGAACAAACAATTGTGGCTTAAGTAGATCTTAAATACCACATGATAAACATTTCCAATATTTATATTTCACAGATACAAACAATCACAAGCAAACATTAAAAGAATAATACAGAAAGTCTGAAAGGTGGAGCATAAATGCTCTACTAATATATTTTCTTAAATATGTTTTCATGTGGAAATTTATTTCCCACTTTTGAAATAACCAAATGCAAACAATGCTATATGATGCTGATGTATGCATGAATTTTCCTTTCAAAGCAAAATACATAATAGTTTCTGAAAGTTTTAAATTTTTCTGATTTTTCAACTTTTTGAAAAACTTGGGATGTTACATACTACCACCCTTAAAAGGAATCTCGTCCCGAGATTCGGAAGGCTAGCAAAAGGTTGTGACTGGGATAACTCGGTGGCTACCACCCTTAAAAGAAATTTTGTTGGTAGTCGAACTTCAAGGTGTAAACTTGATTGATAACGTACCATTTTCCAAGCTAGGTTCCTCAATCACTTCTTCCACATTGGTGTGGTTCATATATCCTTTACCAAAAGGCTTTGACTTGGCTGTTTCTTCTGTCTTTTCCTTTTCTAGGCACTTATTGGCATAATGGCCCTTGTTACCGCACTTGTAGCAAAGCACTTGGCTGATATCTCTCTTGAGCTCGGAATTTGGGCGGTGCTGTCCATTATTATGGTTATGGCCAGCATGTCCATTTCCCTTGTGGTCTCCATTGCTTCCCTTGAATCCACCATTGTGATCAAGCTGCTTGAGGTGACTTCCTCCACCATGGTGATTCCCATGTTTGTGACCATGGTTCACATCAGGAGTAGAGTGCCTCTTGAATGAAGGCTCAGAAAGATGTTTATTGTAACTCCGCTTTCTGTTCTTTTTAGGTCTTTGTAATGCTAAAAGGTCCTCTATCTCTTGTTTATCATATTCTATCAAAAGGCTGACGATCTGGTTCGCTTGGTGGGACAATCTCGAGAGAAATGACCTTCCTCTTCACATGAGTAACAACATTTAGTGGTGACCTTCGAAGTGTGGGGGTGAGTTCTGAGTCTGGCTTCATTCATCTTCTCGGGGCAGTTATTGGCATAGTGCCCTGTGTTCTTGCATTTGAAGCACATCACTTGACTAATGTCTCTCTTGTGGGGGTTGTTCTGGAGTTTCTTCTCTGATTCTTCTAAGTCCTTTCTTCCTGGAGATGCTTCTGCAGTCTTGTTTTCAAGCTAAGTCCTTCCTTGATTTCTACTAATTTCTAACTTAGTGATTTTTGGCTAGGAGAGTCATAATAGCTAACATGTATCCTCAGAATTTCTAAGGAGGAAGTCATGTGAAAGTATAAAATAATACTAAGGACTTAATTATGCATGCCATGCTTATGTAAATGCTCTAAGGAAATGCAAGCAAACAAGATGGTCCAAAATGACTAAGGACCAAGTCACAACATGTGATTCGAAATTTCCACTAAGGAAATAAAGGTTAAGACAACAAGTCAAAAATAATCCTAACGAAAAGTAAACTAATTAAGAGGTGCTAGATTTTGCTAAGGAAAGTATTCCAGCAGAAGTTTGAAACAAATTCTAAGGATAAAACTTGTCAACTATTATAACTTAGCAAATAACCAATCAACTAAGTTTTTCCTAAAGTGCTAAATTTTCTAAGAAAAGGATTTAGCTTTTTAGATAAGGGTGGAGAATTTTTCTAAGGAAAAGTGTTATCAAATTTTACCCAAATATTTTCTAAGGAAGAAATAACACTTTGGTGGAAAAGGTGAAATATTTCTAAGTTATTTTCCATCTAACATGATCATAATGACTTAGCTAAATTTTCCATTCGTGTAATAATGATACAATGTTGTGATATTCGTCTTAAACTGTGTGTGCAAATGAAACGATCCAGGGGTTTGCACTATACACAGGGATCTTGCCAATTTTCTAAGTGCAGGTCCGCTACACTATCATAGCATCTTGAATGATTAATGTTTAAAGTGAAAGCAAATATGAGTGGTGTGCTTGACAATGTATTGGTTGAATGTCTCATGTCCCTTGAATACAAGTACCTACACCATGTGTTACTCACTTTGGTCCACAAAGTAAATTCAAATAAAGGTCATTGCAAGTAATAATAGTATCATGAAGAACTGCACTGGGGTACCTCTTGCCCCTTGACATGAACAAGCCCATGTCAAAACAACAAGACAAACAGACAATGAACAATCTCAGCACTCTTTTATTTACTATGGGTATAGCTTTTTATTATGAGGTGCATCACTGAATGAACATTATGGTTATGCTGTAAATTTCCACCATGAATGATGCATGGCTTAGATTAGCGGAGCAGGCATTTCTCTAACCATTTATACAAACTCTTTGAACTTACTAAGTATCCTCATTCATTTCACCCATGATAGGCATCCATAAACAAAAGTACATGACATCAACTAAATATAAATAAGTGCAATGTTGAAAGCTTGCCATGTGACAGCACATATGGGCTAACTCCCAACCAAAACAATTGTCAAGCCCACAACTTCATAATTTTAATCACAATGGTTCATGCTTATTAAATGCAATAAAAGTAAATTGTGCATCAAGTTCGTGAGAGCTTTTAACCAATTTTTCCCATGACAATCAATAACATAAGCATTTAAATTCAGAAATGTAGATAACACAATATAACATGATAAACATACTTGGAATAGCATAAAGCTAATAGGTAGATATGGTGAACTCACTGGAAAAACTTTGGATGAAGGTGTTGGGAAACAAGCTTTTTACTTGTTGTAATTTTTGGGCTAGCAATAGGGAGAAAGTTGATCATCTAAATGCATGCATAAGTGTCCATAGAACTAATCAATCCATGTTAAACCAAGTAAAGTTAAAATTCAACATCTAAACATGGTAAAAGATAGCTCTTAACAACACACTTGCAAATTAATAGTAATTCAAAGCACATGAATTATGCAACTATATGTATCTTTTAAAATCAACTCAAACATCCCTATCCCAATATATTTAATAGCATCCAACATAATTCAACCCAAACTTCCAGTAGCTCTCTCATATATAAATGATAGTGGTGGTCTCAAGAAAATAAAAATCAAACCGAAATAACAAAAGCAAATAAAAAACAGACGCTCCAAGTTTATACGATAAAGTGCTTTGATCGAAAAACAGAAGTTAGACGTGTGCAAACCGCGAGTGTGTTGGTCTAGTGGGGTTGTCTTGACATCCCCAAGCTTATGGTCTTCACCATCCTTGGATAGCTCTTGGTGCAGCTCCTCTAATCCCTGTGAAAAAACTTCAAAACACCGTTTCTCCCATTTCTTTTCTGTGCGGTGATATTAGTAGTGATAAACAAATAGGTTCCTTGCTGCATAAAATCCTTAGGAAAAAATTCATATGAATGTCCAGAGAGTATATAATGTTGTATGCCTACTCATAAACTCAATTGAATCAAAAAGATTCAAGCAAAAAGCTCAAAGAATGCATCAAACAATATCAAGACAGAATCTGTCCAGAAAAACAGCAGCAGCAAAACGCATTTTTCTACCCTACTTAAACTCGCCAGAAAAATCTGCAAACAATTACTTATACAGAGGATGAAAAGTTGAAGATACAGTTCAAATTACAGCTCAATCGGATTTACAGATAAAAAATGAAAAATCAAACCATGCACAGACTTCGTGCAGGCAGAAAACTCTCCGAAAATGAATAGCAACTTTTCAAACCCAAAATAGGTAAAACTTGGTTCTTTATTAAAAATCCCAGAAACAAAACTAACAAACTACTCTCTTGTTACAGCAAGAGGACTCAAAAAAATCTCAAACAAAAACAACCGGGTTGCCTCCCGTAAAGCGCTTTCTTTATAGCCATATAGCTAGGCTTACTTGATAATCAAAGGGGACGTAGCTCATGAGGGAGCTTGAACCTTGGTGTGTCCCTCTTCCTTGAGAAGTGTTCCATGCATAATACCAGTGTCCCATGGTGTTATCAATCCAATCAAAATAATAGTCAAGTTGAACCCTAGTTGAGAGAAAAACAAAATACAAAAGTAATAACAACGAAGTCTAACTTTCTTTCTATGCATTGGCATTTTGTATATGAATGAATCACAATAAATAGAAGTTTTCCAATGCATATTAACAATATTTACTTGCAGCATATAATTATTAGTAACATAAAGAGGGTTCTTATTACCTCCTCTTTCATAATAGTTGCAAGTAGTAGAAATAAATTCAACCATATAACCACAAGAATCATTCAACTTAGATAATTTAGGCACATAAAGAGGATTATTAAATTTATTATGGAATTCATTAGCATGCTTCCCTCTTTCAAAATAGTTAATAAGATCAATATCAAGTTTACTATCATGATTGCAACAAAGATTTGGAACTAAAGATAGTTGCAAATCACATAAGTATTTCTCAACATAAGCAAATTTCTCCTCTATGGTGTAAGTAGGAGAGTTCAAGAACAAAGTAGGACTCTCATGAGTAAGAGTACCATCACAAACAGCAAGTATATCATTTTTATCCTCACATAATTTAGTAACAACTAAACATGGAGGTTTATCAATAAGCATAGAATCATCATCTAAAGCATTATCATATAGCATATTTAAACAACACTCCTCATTATCATCAATAAGTTCACTAGTAGCATCATTAAAAAGTAAAGGAGCATTATTAGTTTCATCATAATAGCATGGCTTATCATATAGGACCATAGAATTTTCAGTTTGACACTCATCATAACATGGGTTCTCATAAATAACAAAAGATTTTTAAGTTTGAGTGTTACTATCATTTGTTGATGGTGAAGTTGGGAGATCCAACTCTTCCCCAAGCTTAGGTTGGAATATATCCTTTTCAATCTCCTCTTCACATTCTTCTTCTTCCAAGCTTATGTTTTCATCATCCAGGTTCTTATCCTCCTCTTCCTGCAAAATGTTAGTGCTTTCCGTGGCAGCAAGAATTCTTTCTTTAACATAAACATTATCACTAAATTCCTTTTTGCAAAGTTGGAGAAGAATAGAAATGTGTCCTTTCATTACACGAGCTTCATGACTAGTTGCAAAAAAATTATCAATAAGAAAGTCTATCTCATGGGCTGCAACATAAGCAATATATTTCTCAACTTGTTCTATATCATGGCATGCAAATTTACACTCTTGATAAGAAGCAATAATAGGATCACTATTATACTTACATTGATAGAGAGAGTGTTTATAGTCTTTTCTAAAGCAGCAAGTTATATTATGTAATTCACAAAACTCAGTGGCCATATCATTAAGATCTTCAAGCAATTCAAGCATTCTATTTCCTTCTTTGGTTGGTCGGTATTCATAGTAAGCTCCCATAGTTTTGACATAACCTTTCTCCATAGCTTAGCATACATATTAAAAACAACACTAGTTTTTATGGGTTTTTTAATTTTTTATGCAAAACTGAAAGTAAAATGACACTAATGCAACTTGAAATAACAAATGCAACACAAAAATGCAAAACTGAATATAAATATGCAAACCGAAATATAAAGATGATATGCAAGACAAGAACAAAACAAAATAAAATGATTGTAAGTAAAGATGGATAAGATGATGCTCACGTAGGTGCAACTTCCCCAAGCTTAGGTTGTTACACAAGTTGGTGATGAAGTTGACTTGATGTGAGTGATCCTTGGATAAACCTTTCAGCTATGGTTCCCCGGCAACGGCGCCAGAAAACTTGCTGAGCGCTAAGTTGACGAGGGAATATATTGCGGTGTTGCTTCTATTTCCCCGGCAACGGCGCCAGAAAACGTCTTGATGGCCCTTCACGTAGTTACCCCACAACGGCGCCAGAAAACAGTTGCTAGCCCCTTCGTGTGGTACCTGCGTGAAAAGTAAATGGGTTAGGTTGAGACTCCAAGTGCAGAGTGTATGTAGTAGTGGAAGACAGTTTTCCCCACGAGGGGTGACTCGAGGGTTTAATATCGAACTCTCGGGGAACCAGTATTTCAGGTGTTATCTCCTTATCCTTCTCTTGAGAACCTGCAACAAAATAAATTGTTTTGTGCCCTCAACCTCACCAAGTGGTTGTCAAGCACAAGGTGTGAGAATGATAATAAAATATATGCAAACAGTAGTAAATATGCAATGATGGTAAAATAAATATGCAAGGATGATGGTAGTAATGATAAATGATATTTTTGGGTTTTTTATGATGAATGCAAGATGTAAAAGTGTTTTTGTATTTTCGGATTTAATAATGGCAGCAAACAAAAGTGGTGATAAAAGTGTTGGAAAGGTGTTTCTTATGATTAAAAATGGACCGGGGTTCATGGTTTCACAAATGCACTCTCTCTTGATAACGTGGTAGACAATGGAACACTAAAATTAACATGTAAGATGGCAAGACATGGTTTGACAAGTTATTAATAATATGGGCATCACGTCCTAACATAGAGATCTCAAGTATAAGTTGTTCTCTCTTATGCTCCACCAAGATGCGAACTAAATCATAACACCTTAGTAATTAAGATAAATCAGAGCATAGCAATAAGTTCAATGACATGAAGTTAAAATAAGAACATGCTAGATCTAGTCATGGAGATAGTGGCCAAGGTCACATCCACTCTCCGGTAGCATGGTATTTTTGTTTATCCCTAGTGAGGCAACAAAGTAAGGTAGAAAACCCAAGTGGATCGCAGAACTTTCTCTCACGTTCACTGCACTAGCCACCCCCGTTACTCCAACTAATGCACACGTTCCCCCTCACATGCTCTCATAAACATGCTTGATCATGACAAGTAAATAAGAACGGGGTACATAATATGCATCTACTTTCATAACTGAAACAAAACCATTGCAATCTCAAACATGTATTAACTCATAATAAAGATCCACCACAAAGGAATTACATAGATGACCGTAATCATGTTCAGCAGCTCATACGGTACTAATTAGTGAAGCTCATAGAGAGGAGAGATACATAAGTTACTTCCACAAACCCATAGTCCAGGGGTGGACTACTCCCTCTTCATCATGGTGTCGGTGGAGATGTTGTTGGAGGGGAAGGAGACCACACCGGCAGCGCCCCGCCGGAGTTTTCCCCCTCCAATCTTCAGCTCCAGGTCTCTGTTTCGTGGTTTCTGTGTTTCGGCGGCGCTCCCTTTCGCGAAAGCCCTGGGGGGTCTATATATAGTCGTTTTTAGGTCAAGACGAAGCTTCGGGAAGAAAGATCGACGGCAGCGGAGGCCCGAGGGCCAGGATGGGGACCCACGCGGTCAGGGAATCTGGCCGCGTGGGCCCACCCCTTTTGCCTTCTGGTCTCCGTTTCTTCGATTCCTTTGCGCCTACGTTTCGTTCCTTCCAAAAAAGTGATCCCCGTAAAGTTTCAGGTCATTTGGACGTCGTTTGGGTCCCTGAAACATCAAAATATAGAAAAAGGGGTTTTCTGACAGCGCAGGGTTAATTCCAGAAAAATGGGGAGTTGTTAATTATCCCCAAAACTCAATATAAATCATGAATATAACCCTTATATGATGCAAATAACATGGAATAACATGTAATAAAATGTAAAGTTCATGTATGCATTTTACATGCATCAACATCCCCAAGCTTAACCCATGCTCGTCCCGAGTATGAAGGTGATAAAACTAACATGGACTTTGCATTTTAATACTATCAATGGATATCAAAGGTGATTACTATTGCTACATAGAGTCAAATGATTCATTCTTCAAAGGAATAACAATATGCAAGATAAATTATGAAGTGATATCAAATACTCAATGTAAAGATGTTCAATGATAAATTCACAAAGTGTAATATAGAAGAAAGTACTATGGACCAAATGTATGCATAATGAAAAGTAAAAACATCCTATGGTGGTCATAGAGTACTTCTTATGAAAACTGAATATAAAAGGTGGACACTTTGGATAGATAAATAAGTAGAGGTAAAGCATGAATAAGTTTCATCTAACTTCCAAACACTTCTACTTAAGTTAATGCTTGCAATGTGGTAGTCATTGGTGTGGAGCTCTCATTACCCCTATCATAGCATCTTGAATGATTAATGTTTAAAGTGAAAGCAAATATGAGTGGTGTGCTTGACAATGTATTGGTTGAATGTCTCATGTCCCTTGAATACAAGTACCTACACCATGTGTTACTCACTTTGGTCCACAAAGTAAATTCAAATAAAGGTCATTGCAAGTAATAATAGTATCATCAAGAACTGCACTGGGGTACCTCTTGCCCCTTGACATGAACAAGCCCATGTCAAAACAACAAGACAAACAGACAATGAACAATCTCAGCACTCTTTTATTTACTATGGGTATAGCTTTTTATTATGAGGTGCATCACTGAATGAACATTATGGTTATGCTGTAAATTTCCACCATGAATGATGCATGGCTTAGATTAGCGGCCCAGGCATTTCTCTAACCATTTATACAAACTCTTTGAACTTACTAAGTATCCACATTCATTTCACCCATGATAGGCATCCATAAACAAAAGTACATGACATCAACTAAATATAAATAAGTGCAATGTTGAAAGCTTGCCATGTGACAGCACATATGGGCTAACTCCCAACCAAAACAATTGTCAAGCCCACAACTTCATAATTTTAATCACAATGGTTCATGCTTATTAAATGCAATAAAAGTAAATTGTGCATCAAGTTCGTGAGAGCTTTTAACCAATTTTTCCCATGACAATCAATAACATAAGCATTTAAATTCAGAAATGTAGATAACACAATATAACATGATAAACATACTTGGAATAGCATAAAGCTAATAGGTAGATATGGTGGACTCACTGGAAAAACTTTGGTTGAAGGTGTTGGGAAACAAGCTTTTTACTTGTTGTAATTTTTGGGCTAGCAATAGGGAGAAAGTTGACCATCTAAATGCATGCATAAGTGTCCATAGAACTAATCAATCCATGTTAAACCAAGTAAAGTTAAAATTCAACATCTAAACATGGTAAAAGATAGCTCTTAACAACACACTTGCAAATTAACATTCATTCAAAGCACATGAATTATGCAACTATATGTATCTTTTAAAATCAACTCAAACATCCCTATCCCAATATATTTAATAGCATCCAACATAATTCAACCCAAACTTCCAGTAGCTCTCTCATATATAAATGATAGTGGTGGTCTTAAGAAAATAAAAATCAAACCGAAATAACAAAAGCAAAAAAAACAGACGCTCCAAGTTTATACGATAAAGTGCTTTGATCGAAAAACAGAAGTTAGACGTGTGCAAACCGAGAGTGTGTTGGTCTAGTGGGGTTGTCTTGACATCCCCAAGCTTATGGTCTTCACCATCCTTGGATAGCTCTTGGTGCAGCTCCTCTAATCCCTGTGAAAAAACTTCAAAACACCGTTTCTCCCATTTCTTTTCTGTGGGGTGATATTAGTAGTGATAAACAAATAGGTTCCTTGCTGCATAAAATCCTTAGGCAAAAATTCATATGAATGTCCAGAGAGTATATAATGTTGTATGCCTACTCATAAACTCAATTGAATCAAAAAGATTCAAGCAAAAAGCTCAAAGAATGCATCAAACAATATCAAGACAGAATCTGTCCAGAAAAACAGCAGCAGCAAAACGCATTTTTCTACCCTACTTAAACTCGTCAGAAAAATCTGCAAAAAATCACGTATACAGAGGATGAAAAGTTGAAGCTACAGTTCAAATTACAGCTCAATCGGAGTTACAGATAAAAAATGAAAAATCAAACCGTGCACAGACTTCGTGCAGGCAGAAAACTCTCCGAAAATGAATAGCAACTTTTCAAACCCAAAATAGGTAAAACTTGGTTCTTTATTAAAAATCCCAGAAACAAAACTAACAAACTACTCTCTTGTTACAGCAAGAGGACTCAAAGAAAATCTCAAACAAAAACAACCGGGTTGCCTCCCGTAAAGCGCTTTCTTTATAGCCATATAGCTAGGCTTACTTGATAATCAAAGGGGACGTAGCTCATGAGGGAGCTTGAACCTTGGTGTGTCCCTCTTCCTTGGAAGTGTTCATGCATAATACCAGGTCCCATGGTGTTCTCAATCCAATCAAAATAATAGTCAAGTTGAACCCTAGTTGAGAGAAAAACAAAACACAAAAGTAATAACAACGAAGTCTAACTTTCTTTCTATGCATTGGCATTTTGTATATGAATGAATCACCATAAATAGAAGTTTCCAATGCATATTAACAATATTTACTTGCAGCATATAATTATTAGTAACATAAAGAGGGTTCTTATCACCTCCTCTTTCATAATAGTTGCAAGTAGTAGAAATAAATTCAACCATATAACCACAAGAATCATTCAACTTAGATAATTTAGGCACATAAAGAGGATTATTAAATTTATTATGGAATTCATTAGCATGCTTCCCTCTTTCAAAATAGTTAATAAGATCAATATCAAGTTTAATATCATGATTGCAACAAAGATTTGGAACTAAAGATAGTTGCAAACACATAAGTATTTCTCAACATAAGCAAATTTCTCCTCTATGGTGTAAGTAGGAGAGTTCAAGAACAAAGTAGGACTCTCATGAGTAAGAGTACCATCACAAACAGCAAGTATATCATTTTTATCCTCACATAATTTAGTAACAACTAAACATGGAGGTTTATCAATAAGCATAGGACCATCATCTAAAGCATTATCATATAGCATATTTAAGCAATACTCCTCATTATCATCAATAAGTTCACTAGTAGCATTATTAAAAGTAAAGGAGCATTATTAGTTTCATCATAATAGCATGGGTTATCATATAGGACCATAGAATTTTCAGTTTGACACTCATCATAACATGGATTCTCATAAATAACAAAAGATTTTTGAGTTTGAGTGTTACTATCATTTGTTGATGGTGAAGTTGGGAGATCCAACTCTTCCCCAAGCTTAGGTTGGAATATCCATTTCAATCTCCTCTTCACATACTTCTTCTTCCAAGCTTATGTTTTCATCATCCTCTTATCCTCTCTCCTGCAAAATATTAGTACTTTCCATGGAAGCAAGAATTCTTTCTTTAACATAAACATTATCACTAAATTCCTTTTTGCAAAGTTGGAGAAGAATAGAAATGTGTCCTTTCATTACACGAGCTTCATGACTAGTTGCAAAAAAATTATCAATAAGAAAGTCTATCTCATGGGCTGCAACATAAGCAATATATTTCTCAACTTGTTCTATATCATGGCATGCAAATTTACACTCTTGATAAGAAGCAATAATAGGATCACTATTATACTTACATTGATAGAGAGAGTGTTTATAGTCTTTTCTAAAGCAGCAAGTTATATTATGTAATTCACAAAACTCAGTGGCCATATCATTAAGATGTTCAAGCAATTCAAGCATTCTATTTCCTTCTTTGGTTGATCGGTATTCATAGTAAGCTCCCATAGTTTTGACATAACCTTTCTCCATAGCTTAGCATACATATTAAAAACAACACTAGTTTTTATGGGTTTTTTAATTTTTTATGCAAAACTGAAAGTAAAATGACACTAATGCAACTTGAAATAACAAATGCAACACAAAAATGCAAAACTGAATATAAATATGCAAACCGAAATATAAAGATGATATGCAAGACAAGAACAAAACAAAATAAAATGATTGTAGGTAAAGATGGATAAGATGATGCTCACGTAGGTGCAACTTCCCCAAGCTTAGGTTGTTACACAAGTTGGTGATGAAGTTGACTTGATGTGAGTGATCCTTGGATAAACCTTTCAGCTATGGTTCCCCGGCAACGGCGCCAGAAAACTTGCTGAGCGCTAAGTTGACGAGGGAATATATTGCGGTGTTGCTTCTATTTCCCCGGCAACGGCGCCAGAAAACATCTTGATGGCCCTTCACGTAGTTACCCCACAACGGCGCCAGAAAACAGTTGCTAGCCCCTTTGTGTGGTACCTGCGTTAAAAGTAAATGGGTTAGGTTGAGACTCCAAGTGCAGAGTGTATGTAGTAGTGGAAGACAGTTTTCCCCACGAGGGGTGACTCGAGGGTCGAACTCTCGGGGAACCAGTATTTCAGGTGTTATCTCCTTATCCTTCTCTTGAGAACCTGCAACAAAATAAATTGTTTTGTGCCCTCAACCTCACCAAGTGGTTGTCAAGCACAAGGTGTGAGAATGATAATAAAATATGTAAACAGTAGTAAATATGCAATGATGGTAAAATAAATATGCAAGGATGATGGTAGTAATGATAAATGATATTTTTGGGTTTTTTCTGATGAATGCAAGATGTAAAAGTGTTTTTGTATTTTCGGATTTAATAATGGCAGCAAACAAAAGTGATGATAAAAGTGTTGGAAAGGTGTTTCTTATGATTAAAAATGGACCGGGGTTCATGGTTTCACAAATGCACTCTCTCTTGATAACGTGGTAGACAATGGAACACTAAAATTAACATGTAAGATGGCAAGACATGGTTTGACAAATTATTAATAATATGGGCATCACGTCCTAACATAGAGATCTCAAGTATAAGTTGTTCTCTCTCTTATGCTCCACCAAGATGCGAACTAAATCATAATACCTTAGTAATTAAGATAAATCAGAGCATAGCAATAAGTTCAATGACATGAAGTTAAAATAAGAACATGCTAGATCTAGTCATGGAGATAGTGGCCAAGGTCACATCCACTCTCCGGTAGCATGGTATTTTTGTTTATCCCTAGTGAAGCAACAAACTAAGGTAGAAAATCCAAGTGGATCGCAGAACTTTCACTCACATTCACTGCACTAGCCACTCCCCGTTACTCCAACTAATGCACACGTTCCCCCTCACATGCTCTCATAAACATGCTTGATCATGACAAGTAAATAAGAACGGGTACATAATATGCATCTACTTTCATAACTAAAACAAAACCATTGCAATCTCAAACATGTATTAACTCATAATAAAGATCCACCACAAAGGAATTACATAATGACCGTAATCATGTTCAGCAGCTCATACGGTACTAATTAGTGAAGCTCATAGAGAGGAGAGATACATAAGTTACTTCCACAAACCCATAGTCCAGGGGTGGACTACTCCCTCTTTATCATGGTGTCGGTGGAGATGTTGTTGGAGGGGAAGGAGACCACACCGGCAGCGCCCCTCCGGAGTTTTCCCCCTCCAATCTTCAGCTCCAGATCTCTGTTTCGTAGTTTCTGTGTTTCGGCGGCGCTCCCTTTCGCGAAAGCCCTGGAGGGGGGGGGGTCTATATATAGTCGTTTTTAGGTCAAGACGAAGCTTCGGGAAGAAAGATCGACGGCAGCGGAGGCCCGAGGGCCAGGATGGGGACCCCACGCGGTCAGGGAATCTGGCCACGTGGGCCCACCCCTTTTCGCCTTCTGGCATCCGTTTCTTCGATTCCTTTGCGCCTACGTTTCGTTCCTTCTAAAAAAGTGATCCCCGTAAAGTTTCAGGTCATTTGGACGTCGTTTGGGTCCCTGTAACATCAAAATATAGAAAAAGGGGTTTTCTGACAGCGCAGGGTTAATTCCAGAAAAATGGGGGAGTTGTTAATTATCCCCAAAACTTATTATAAATCATGAATATAACCCTTATATGATGCAAATAACATGGAATAACATGTAATAAAATGTAAAGTTCATGTATGCATTTTACATGCATCACACGCGAGATGTAAACTCGACCACTAGAAATATCAAGACATTTGTAGCCTTTATGAAGTGCACTATAGCCTAGAAAAGCACATTGCTTGGACCGAAATTGTAACTTTCGGTTATTGTATGGCCGGAGATTCGGCCAACAGGCACACCCATAGATGCGCAAAAAAGAGTAATCTCCTTTAGTTCCAACTAGGCGTTCCATGGGTGTTTGAGAGTTGATAACCTTACTAGGAAGACGATTGATCAAATAAACAGCGGTAAGAAAGACTTCATCCCAAAATTTGAGTGGCATAGACGCATATGCAAGAAGAGAAAGACCAACCTCGACAATGTGTTTATGTTTTCGCTCAGCAGGTCCATTTTGCTGATGCGCATGGGGACAAGAGACAAGATGGGATATGCCCACTCGCTGAAAAAAGGAGTGAAGTTTTTGATACTCTCCACCCCAGTCGGTTTGAACAGCAATGGTTTTATTATTAAAGAGTCTTTCCACAAGATGCTGAAAGTCATGAAATTTCTGAAACACATCAGATTTGTTTTTCAACAGGTATATCCACGTGAACTTGCTATAATCATCGATAAAACTGACATAATATTTATATCTTCCAAAAGATCCAGAGGCAGGGCCCCAAACATTAGAAAATACAAGTTTAAAAGGAGAAGTAGACACACTAGTTGACTTTGGATAAGGGAGTTGATGACTCTTGGCCATTTGACAAGCATCACACACAGACTCTTTATCTGACCCACTAAAAGGAATATTATTATCTCGAAGAATTTGATGAACTACACCCGACGATGGATGACCTAGACGCCTATGCCAAAGCGAAGAAGGAGACTTGGCGACACCATGAGCTTGATGACCAACAGATGTGGAAGACGCCGAAGGGAAGGGATAGAGCCCTCCTACGCATCTACCTTCCCGAAGAACCTCCCTCGTGTCCTGATCCTTGACAAAGAAAGAATTAGGCCAGTATTCAACAAAGGCATTATTGTCTTTAGCTAGGCGACTAGTAGATACTAGACTCATGGAGGCGTTAGGAACAAGTAAGATGTTTTTAAGATGCAAATCATGAGTAGGGTATGAATTACAGATTGACCAACATGATGTATATCCATACCTGCACCGTTTGCTGTGTTGATTTGTTCATTGCCGTAGTAGCGATCCCTCACGTGCAGTTTTTCAAGTTCCCCTGTGATATGGTCCGTTGCTCCGGTGTCAGAGATCCACACCAGTTTGGCACCATTGGTCACCACAGCTGCACCAGCTGAACGTTCTGGAGGACCGTGATAGTTCTTCTGAAACCTTTTCCAGCACTGCAGGGCAGTATGCCCCTCCCTCCAGCAGACCTGACAGGTGCCTCTTGAGCCCTGGTCACTACCATTATATGGTTTACGGTAGCCCTGGTTGCGGCCACCACTGCCGCCTCCACGTTGCTGGTTTTCATAGCCACGGTCATAGCCGCGCTGATCATATTCACGGTCATATCCACGCAGGTCTTGGTTGTTGTTGCGTCCTCCTCCTCTTCCTCCACGATACCTGTGGCCACCACGGTTCGCCAAGTTTGCTGACATGCCATCGGAGGACTCTGAGGGATTCTGCACTTCTAGCCGTGCTTCATAGGACACCAGTTGAGCATAGAGATCGCTCAAACTGATGGTTTGTTCCGCCTTAATCAGTGCGGTAATAGCAGCAACGAAGCCATTATAGACCTCATCATTCAGACCAGCAAGCACATACGATATCACATCATCGTTGCCAACTGGTTTTCCAGCAGCAGCCATCTCATCTGCTAGGGTTTTGATCTGGTTGAAGTAAACAGCCGCAGTTTGTTCTCCTTCTGCGTCGTGTTCAACTGCGTGTGGAGTTGCACCACACGGGCCTTGGATTGTGACGAGAACATCTCCATCACCGTCTTCTAGGCGCTTGCCGAGCTTGTTATCTCGACAATCTGGGTCAGTACCTCGCGCGACATGTTGTGCGTCAGATACCCCAGAACAATCTGATCATTGAAGATCCACCTGGCGTACTCAGGATTCGGGATCTTCACCTCCTTCCCAGCGGCGTCCTTGGACGCGAGCTCTTTCTCCGGCTCTGGGATGGATCCATCTAGGAACCCCATGAGTTGGGCACCACAGATGTCGGGAAGGACCTGGGTTTGCCAGATCAGGAAGTTGTCTCTGGTGAGTTTCTCAGAGACCGACGCAGGCAGAGAGGCGCGATCGCTCGACGAGGAAGAAGAAGATTCGAGCGACATGGCGGCGGCGGCGAGCACTCAGATGTGATTGGAAGTACGAGGCTCTGATACCATGTAAATTCTCTATGGGATGCGTAACCCTAAACCGGGCCGCCATGTGACTTTATATAGACATGACATACAAGGGTGGGTCGGTGTACAACAACCCTGTACAACCGACGTATACATACAGGAGAATACATAACCTATACAGCTAGGTATACATGACATTTAACAAATCCCTCTCAACAGAGTGTTCAATGCACAGGGCACCACCGAGTTTAACAACCACCCAATAGGCAATGAGTTCATAGCCTACCACTTCTTTCCCTTCGCACTACTTTGTCACTTGGTTCTTCAATGGTACCCAACAAGTGGTGCCCATTGAGATCCTTCTACTCCAGCACTAGTATTGCCCTGCGAGACCAACTCAAATTAGTCAGTAACCCCCTCTAGTTTGATGTCGGTGGACGACCGTTCAACACCTTCTGAACCACTTCCTATCAAAGAAAAATGGCCCAGAGTTCGAGCACGTGCGAATCGTGTGAGATGGAATCGTGTGAGCTGCTCCACAGCCTAAGCAAGCCCTTTTGGTTCGCCCAACTTTTCAACGAGCTACACTCTGTAGAAAATGGGCAAGGCTAACTTGCGCGAGCGCAACCGCTCGCGCGGTTTCCGACGGCCGCACGTGCGGTTGTCGGGAGGAAGAAGACCACCGCGCCCCCGCCGCCAACACCGGCCGAACCGCTAGCGACCGCCACCGGTGGCCAGCGGCGCTTCTGCGTCCGCCTCGGCGCCCCACCCTACTCGAAGCAGGGCCTCCGCCGGTCCGCCGCCGCCCTCGACCATCCCTCTAAGGCCCTCCGATTTCGTCACTGGCGAACCCCAACCCCACCCCCAAGTTAAGTTTCTTCTGGCCTCCGCCGCGGCCTGGCACCGTGCGAACCGTGGAGAATTTGGGGAAAGAGTAGAGAACGGTGGAGAAATTGGGGAAGAGGAGAGAACGTGGGGAGAAGATAAAGGAGGACGAACAAGGCGTGGGTGGGACCCACCCACGTGTTGTGCGTTGTTGCGGACCGCGCGAGCGGTTGCGCGCTCGTCAACGAGCAAATCCCGTAGAAAATCCTAGTAGCCACACACCCACACCAGTGGACCGTCCAAGCAAGCAGCAACAGTGCAGGCACCCGTACAGTCCAAGCAGCATATGAAGCAATATACACGAAACAACATTACGAAATGGAAAAGCCCAGCGGCAACAGCACACCCGTCGCCGGTTTGGAGCTCTCGCACGGTCGCACGCGCACGACCCACTTGTAGCCACAGATGTGTCGTCGCCTCCCTGCCAGGCCCATCTGCCTCGCCTACGACTACACAGCTATGCCTCCCGTGCCCCGCGCTCTTGGATACCATGTTGTCCCAAGAGAAGCTCAACTCACAGTTGGAAGTGGCCGATTGGCCAATGGTATGGTCTCTGATGTGTTCTGTCTCACGCTTCTACTCAGACTACATCCTTCTCCTTGTGTTTCAAGGAACCCCTATGCCTCGCTCGTAGCAAGTCAGGGGTAGGACTCGCCCGCACGATGCGGTCGGGGGGTCGACTCGATGGCAGCACGAACTTTCCCACACAGGCCGAACAACAAAGTGGCATTTTGTTATTTTCTCAATTTCTATTTATTTTTTAATTTATGTTTATGTTTTTATTTCCTTGATAATACAAGAACAAAATTTATTTATTCTTCTTTTCCCTTTTTTGTTTTTAAATCTAAACTTTTTAAAATTTGAAATATTTTGCAAAATCTGAATCATTTTAAAATTGAGCATTTTGAAAATGAACATTTTTTAAAATCTGAACCAATTTTAAAAATGAATATTTCTCAAAATCTGAAACATTTTCCAAAATATGAACATTTTTTAAATATGAACTATTTTGAAAAATGAACACAAATATGAACATTTGAAAAATCTAAAACATTTTTAAAATGAACATTTTAAAAAATGAACATGTTTCAAGTATAAACATTTTCACTAAACCATTTTAAAAAATTAATATTTCAAAATCTTATGAAAAAATTCAAAAAGGGAAGAAAACATACAAAATTAAACAAAAAAGAAACAGAAAAGGCGAAAATAAAATTGCTGCCGAAAATAGAAGAAGTAAAAAAGGAAAACGGAAGGAAACAAAGATGGCCCAGCCCATGGCAGTGATCGCTGTGAACGCTTTGCGATAAATAATGGGAGAGAACTAGGCGTCCCCCGGGGGATCTCGGGGAAAAATCCCCCGGGTCCTCCTGCTGACACCTGTCCCTGTCTGATCCCTAAATCCCACTAAATCCCGCTTTTGCTACGGTGTAGCAAATAATCGTCCGCTTTTGCTCCTATGTAGCAAAAAACGGTTCGCTTAGAAATACAGAAAAATAAAAAACTGACTTCGCCGGAGACCTCACCGGAGACCTCGCCGGAGATTTTGTAGCAACAAAAAGTTGCTATTGTAGCAAAATCGTCCCGCTTTTGCTGCATTGTAGCAAAAAAGGTTCGTACATAGAACATGAAAGGAAAATTCTGGCCTCGCCGGAGACCTCACCGGATACCTCGCCGGACACGTGGTAGCAAAAAGTTTATGCTATTGTAGCAACAAAAAAGTTCGATTGTAGCAAAATCAACTTCGCCGGAGACATCGCCGGAGACTCTCGCCGGAGACCTTGCCGGAGATATAGTAGCAATTTTTTTGATCTATTGTAGCAAAACCAGATAACAATAGTAGCAAATTTTTGATCTATTGTAGCAAAATCAACTTCGCCGGAGACATCGCCGGAGACTCTCGCCGGAGACATCGCCGGAGACCTCGCCGGAGATATATAGTAGCAAATTTTTTGATCTATTGTAGCAAAACCAGATAACAATAATAGCAAAAATAAAGTTATGTTGCTACATGTAGCAAAAAATGAGACTTTTTTTTTGCTACCGTAGCAAAAACGGGCTCTGGGGGACTATTTTTTGGACCGAAAAGTTTTTGCTACATGTAGCAAAAATCGAGATATTTTTTTGCTACCGTAGCAAAAGCGGGATTGTGGACAGAAAAGAGGGGACACGTGGTTGGTGGGGGACCCGGAGGATGGGAAGCTCGGATCCCCGGGTGACTACTATACTTTTCCTAAATAATGCCTACGATCTTTCAGGTGAGCAGGCAAAGAGTAGATGGCCCAGCCTTTAACGGTTCAACATTTAAAAACTTCGAAGTTGGATTTCTGAGTGGTGCTGAATATACTAATATCAACTAATTTTAGTATTCGTGCACAATTGCGTGCTGAAGACTAACTACTAGCACTATATAGTTTCTTGGCTTATACGAGCTTTGAATGTTCAGCACAGCGGTGTTTGAGAAACGTGTACTTCTGTCTTGATAAGACTCCTTCTGAAGCAGGATATACATACGTATGTACAGGCCTTCTGCCGCCCAACCTCTATATTACCCATTTAGTAAGTATATCTTGAAATGTGCGGGCCTTATTATGAACTCGAACTGTTGGTGCTACGTGCAATGTATTATCAAAGCAGGGTTCCATTTTATACTACATTCTGAAGGACTCTTGACTGATTATAAATAAACAGATCTTGTTGTCAAAGTATTGTTGGCGTCCTGTCAATAGAAAGTGGTTACGCATCATTTTGCAATCATATATTTCTGTAAATTCTGAATACATTTTATTCGAATCTTTTGACCAGGCGGTCGACCATTCGTTTTTAGAGAAGATTGAGGCCAGCAATAGTATTTCATCGTAACCTCAAATGAGAAATTGTCATATATATTGCTGAAAACTGAAACTTAAGAAGACTCGTGGTCAGTCTCTCTCCGTTCCCGAATTCCTGCATTGCCAGATTTTCTAATCAGCAAAGTTGAGGCTAAGCATGATGCACTCCTTTTCCCTTTTCCATCACGCAAGCGGCAAGCACACCGTGATAGTGCCTTTTCAGGCTTCTTTTAGCCCTCCATCATCTCTTAACACGCATGAACCCGCGGCTAGTTAACCATGTGCATCCATCAGTAATGATATACTGACACTGTTCGATCTGAACAATCGATCAATTAAGTAAATCAACCAGCAAAAATAGCCATCAGCGGCTGCACAGATTGCATTATTTCCACATGAAAAAGAAAAACACATTCGGAAGCATATTCCTTCCACAAATAACAAAATTAACACGCAGAATCTCTACAGTTCATAGTACCACATGACAGATCGATCACCTGGATGCCGCCCTAACCTGTTATCAGTACGGACCCGGATCTCATCTGAAGAATCGCATGTTCGGTACAGTTCTTCGCTACAGCCTGACAGCAGATTGAAGAGGTGATCTGGCTGCCGAATGCTAGAGACAAGATCAGCCTCTGTATCCTTAGCACCTGAGATATGCTGTGCGTCTCCGACTCGGATGAACCGCTAGATCCTCCATACCGGATTCTCCACAAGGTACTGTACTGTACAGGAAGAATCCAGCCATTTTCAAAATCACCAAACAGATTGAAACAGGGTCAAAAGGCGATTTATGTTTTCGCACATTGAGATCACTGTTTCACTGCCAACTACTACAAGGACAGAGCAACCCTTTGGTAGAACCATATTGCTCCTTGTCCCCTAATGTACATTTCAAGCTCCCAAGTCCAAACCTTTCTATTCTTCTAGTAATTCACTTGTAGAAGCGTCAGTCAGCTCGAAAGTTCAGTGATGCTCTGCAACGACGGCCGCCAGTGCGGGCCTCTGCTGCCACCGGCGATGCTCCGGTGCCTGTCTTTCTCCAGCCGCCTCCGTTCCTGGACCAAGAACGAATCGACAGATGAGCGGTTGCGATTGTGACATGCATAGGAGAAGTCAAGCGTATGTAGTAATTACCTGGTGATCGGTGGGCTGTCTCTGTTCGTCGTTGGCGGCGGCAGCCTCGCCCTTCGGCCTCGGCGGGTGTCGCCTCCGGTGTAGGCGCGGCCGCTGCTGCTCGATTACCTCGTCGCAGCTACGCATTTTCTCCTGCCTCCTCGCCTGCACTGCCTTTGTCACTTCTGCACGCACCAGCAGATAGATTGATTAACCTCCATGTACGACAGTGATCGAGCCATCTCGGCTGAGAACAGAACAATCCAATCCAGCATGGACAGAGGGCATGAACCTTGGGAGGTGATTAGGCGGTAGACCTGGCCGAGGAGAAGCGTGTCCTTGGGCTTGAGAAGCTTCACTTTCGTGATCCTGCCGCCTCCTCCGGCGACGGCTGCCACGGCTGGGTCGGGCTTGGCGTCACCGCCGCCGGAGACGTGGAGGACGACGAGCGCGACGTAGTGCCCGGGATTCCTGCGCATGACGTCGGCCGCGGTGGCCGGCCAGTAGAGGCGCTCGACCTTGCCGTCGCCCGGGTGCTGGATCACCACGGCCGCCGCATCCGCCGCCTGGCAGTTCCCCATTTACTCCGGTCACGCTTTCCGTTGCTCGTGGTTGCGTTTTGGATTCTTGGTTCTGTGAGAAGGACGGGGTGGGCTGGGGCTATTATATGGAGCCGAGGAAGAGAGAAGCTGAAGCTGAGAGGAGTGTCACGAGTGTGATTAGCGAATTCTTAATCTACTTCTGGACGTGTAATGTTGGTTGGTGTGAGGTTGATAAAGGAAGGAGTCAACTTGTTAATTAGGGATCTCTCTTTGGATGTGGTATGAACTGCGAAGAAAAGAATAATGGCCGGCCGGCATCGATGTAACAGTGGAAGCACAGGGTAGATGGGCATGCCTTTGTCTTCTTCTCCGGGCATGTCGTGGACGTGCCATATGCATGCCGACGATCTGGGGGTTTCCAACTGGACTGTGAAAGAATCGTCACTCGTAGAATAGAACTCGGTTTCAAAAAAGAAAAGTGTGTAGCAGTTGTAGATTTGAGGGCAGGTGGTAGATTTTTTTTTTTAGATAAAAGGCATAAATGCCTAGCTTTGAATTAACAAAGCTCAGGATTTTACAACGGCAATTACAGGTGAGACAAGGTGTTGAGGAGAACCTCCAACAAGGCAGAAGAAGGACAAGCTAAAAGAAAGGAGGCTACACTACGCCGAGCACCAAATCCCTGCGTAAAACGGCTAGCCCAGAGGCAGGATCGGACCACCAGCGAAGACGCCACCGCAACTAGCACATGTTTTATTGGATTAATATTTGGTGATGGGTCTATGTGTTTTCTTTAATATGTCCATGTTTATTCTAATCAAGTTTATTTACAATTTTTCCAAGAAGTACATATTTAAGGGTCCAAGATGGACAGTTTGCCGCCACACCAAAAATTCAAACCTGCCTCCCGAGCTTAGAGATATGCACGAAAGGGGGCGGACCGGCAATTACTAGTTACAGGTATTTTATGTTAGTATACGTTTAAAAGAAAACATCAGGCATGCTTGTGATAGGTAAAATTACTTATGCTCTCTATACACACAACGTTGTGTCCCGTACATTCTAGTGAAAAAGATTCATTGCGATGAGTCTAGCATGAAATGCTCTATTACCTTTCCAGAAAAATGCAGCTATTTCAATATAAAAAATGCATACTTGTGTACTTGGTTACATGGTTAGCTCAACATGTGTCTCCAACCTACACGATAAAATGGGTGTGACGATGAATGGGTTAGAAAATGTCGAAGGGAAGTGAAAAGGGGATTTGACTCAACATGACGAGGTGGCAGACACGACAAATGAGTTAGTACCGCCGGCATGTCCACGAGTACAAATCAACGCTAAGAGCATCTCCACCTGTGCGGCCATGCTCCCAATAGGCCTATTGGGCACGCCGGCACCAATTTGGCCCCCAGCGGCGCGCCCAATAGACCAAATGTTGCCGGCACGCCCCAATACAGCGTATATCAACCCCGCTTCGCTCCCTGGTTCTAGGGACGCAAGCGGGCGTGCCGGCAACCGCGACAACGCGCGCCACGTTGGAAACCGACTTGCGGGACTGACACGCCAGTGACACGGACCATTTCTTTTCCTCCCCAACGTCCTTTGCGGCCTGAACTCCTCCGCTCCTGCATCCCGAATCGCCGGCGCCGCCACCCCATTGTCGACGGCGCATCCCCCTTGTCGACGCCGCCTCCAGGCAGTGCGTACTACCTCCCCCGTCATACTGTCCACAGTATCTTCTTGTTCGGGCCGCAGTTGAAGTCCGGCGCTACACCGCCGCCGCCTCCCAGGACCACCCCTCCCACAAGGTGTTCGTCGCATTGTGCAGTTCTTTTTTTTTTTTTTTGCTAAATTCGTTGCTACATCTTTTTACTTAACCTAGCTAATTGAATATAGATGGATAGCGATGACGAGCTCGAGATGGCCGGCGCATTGCTCACCGCCCATGCCGCCGCAACCACCGTGCTTGATGAGCACTTGGCGGTCCTCACTTGCCTGCTTGGTTTGCTAGGGTAGATCAATACCACTCCTCGGATTGGAGGTTCCAGGCCGGGGAGGAGGAAGAACAAAGATCACAAACGGATGGAAGGTCATATGACGTTGTGGCAAGACTATTTCGTCGACGATCCCACACACGGGGAGAAGGAATTTCAGCGGCGGTTTAGGATGAACAAAGACCTCTTCATGGATATTGTGACGGGCGTGCGGGAGTATGATAACTAATTCAAGCTGAAGGGAGACTGCACTGGGCTGGTTGGTTTCTTGTATATGGAGCTCTCGTACATACAGTGGACGACTACCTCCGCATGGCTGAGTCCACATGTATCAAAGACCATGTATCGGTTTTGCAGGGCGGTGGTTGCAGTGTTTGGGTCAAAGTATTTCATACAACCAAATGAAGCTGATACTGCTAGGCTCATGGCACAAAATGCAGCTAGAAGATTTCCTGGATGCTTGGACAGCATGCATTGGGCATGGAAGAATTGTCATTCGCCTTGCAAGGAATTTATAAGGGTCATGTTGGAGAGTGTAGTGTCGTACTAGAAGCTGTTGCTGATAATGATTTGTGGATCTAACATGCTTTCTTTGCTATGGCTGGAACTCACAATGACATCAACGTGCTGCAATGCTCAACGGTTTTTAACCGACTTTCTGAAGGCGAAGCTCCACCATACAACTACGAGATCAATGGCCATGGGTATGACAAGGGTACTATCTATATCCAAGATGGTCTACATTTGTCAAGACCATCTCCAACCCTCTAGGTCATAGCCAATCTCATTTTGCAGCAGAAGAGGAGGGTGCAAGGAAGGATGTCGAGCGGGCTTTTGGTGTGCTCCAATCTCGCTTTGCTATTGTCAGGTATCCTGCTCTAACTTGGTCCAAAGAGCAGATGTGGGAGTTGATGATGACTTGTGTGATCTTACACAACATGATCATCGAGAGTGAACGTGTTGATCCTCCACAAGATGACCATCCATACTATCATCAGGGTCCTCTTGCCCAGGTTGATCATGATTTGCCTCCGGGTTTGAGTGTAGATTTTGCCACGTTCCTCATAATGAACGTTGAAATCCGAGATGAATGAGCACACGAGCAATTGCAAAATGATTTAGTTGCGCATCCGTGGGCACTCAAAGGACAACAGGCCGACCATCCTAATGATTTAGAATAATTGTATGAATTATTTTAATTATATTCATGAAAAAATTTATGTGTTCAACTTTTGTAATACGATTTTATTCTAGACTTCATTTCAGAGAAGAATGTTTTAAATTTAACTGGGAGCGTCTATTGGGAGTGCCCGGTGGGGCACACCGCTCCCAATAGGCGGCAACGCTTGCCGGCGTGCCCAATAGCACCTGTCCGACAACTTTGCCGGACGCTGTATTGGACGCCCCGGTGAAGATGCTCTAAGGACACCCTTCATTGGAAACGGCACGAAAATGACCCATGGTTAAATGCAATTACGCGTGGTGGATGAGGCCTTCCAGGAATGGGCCCACGACTGGGAAATATAATTGTCTGTCGCTCATTGTGTCGGTAACGGTTGTATGTAAACACTCGTTTACAATACAGAGCTCTACAACAAGACTTTGTGGGAAACCGTTTGCAGTATGAACATGTTTGACCTCTTGGAAATGGGACACGAGCCTGTTAAATGTGGTTCAGTTTACGAGGAATTGTAACATTTTATTCCTTCATATGGAAGAAAATGAAACCTCTTGTGTACTTTGTTAAGAGCGATTGTAGATGATGGTGGTGCATGCCAAGTTTGTAACATGTAGTGTTGGTGCCGTTGTTTTCATGTAGAGATTCTAGTACACTATCTGAAATCTATAGTTGTGAAAGATTGAGTGAATAGGTTGGTCTTGTGGTTTTTGTTCGTCACTTTGTGAGGATTTTTCATGTAAGTTTATATGTGTCCTGTGCAAGTTATTTTTCGTTATTCGTGGCAAGCCCCTTCCCTCGGAAGTATAGTGTAACATCACCACTTCTACCTATCATATGAAAAAAAAACCTATAGCCGCCACCCCCGACCCCCGTGCGGCCACGCCGGGCCGCACCAGGCGGCCACCTCCGGCGCTCCTCTCGGCCTCCTCCTCTAGGTCCCCCCATCCAGCCGCCGCCGGGAGGTCGTCGGGCTTGGCCCGTGCGGCGCGGCGGCGGCGGATTTCCTCAGATGTTCGGTCGGGAGGGCGAGGCGGCGGCGTTCCGCTCTTACCTTCTCCGGCGACGGTGCTGTGGGATGGCGGCGGCCATGGCGCAGCCGCGACGGCCGGAGGCGGTGGCGCTAGCGGGTGGCGGTGGCGTGGAGCAACCGTACCCAATCTGTGCCTCTGGGCCAGACGGGTTCTTGGAGCTCGACCTATTGTGCCTGTTGTTGCTCGGCGACGGCACGTGGAGGCGTTCTTGGGCTACTCCTGCAACACGAGGATAGGCTTGAAGGCGGCGGTCTTCTTCTTCGCCGAAGACGGACTGCCATGGCTTGTTGTGGTTGATCCCACATCTCGTCACGGGATGGCCGGTTGTGTGGGGGCTCGGCCTGAATAAAGGCGGTGGTTCTATGGTTTTTCTCGTGACAGGGTGAAGATCTGCCTGTCCTCTTTAATTTGGCCAGAGTGTTGGGTTCCGGAAGGCTCCGCCGGCGATCTCGCATGGACATTTCCTAGAGACTGCTCGATCGGATGGGATTCGGTCGCGCCGGAGGGAGCGGCGTGAAGCTCTGCTTCTGTTTCCATCATGGGCAAATCCATGGTGAAGTCAGAGACGGAGAATGACATGGAAGCTGAGATCGGAGGACTAGTATTGGTGATTGGAGCCTTTGCGGCGATGAGGAACTGGCTTGGATCTTCAGTATTCGTAGCAGCGGTATGTAAGTGGGGGCGACAGCACAGATGAAGTTCAAAGTCTTACCTTTCTGGGTGAAAATCTAAGGTCTGGCCTTAATTGGTTGTGTCTGGCAATGGTCCTGTTAAAGACATTGTTTTGAGAGTGGGGACTATCTCCAGGGTGAAAACCCAAGATCTTCGATCGGTCGACGACGGCGCTTGTGCACTGTTTCCTTATTGAAGACGTTGCTTTTGGATAACTTGGACATCAGGTGTTGTCTCGGTGGTGGTTGTGCTGCTGCTGCAAGGACTGGAACTCTGTAGCGGGACCTTTCTTTTTTAGCTTCTTCTTCTTATTTTGGCTGTGTGCATCCATAATGTCATTAGGGTATTGTGTTGTTACAGAGGTTGCGTGTAATTGGTATCTCCGTGATATTAATGTATACTCTTTATCTAAAAAAAAATATATCCAAAAGAAATTACCTTGCAAAGAAATGGATATGTCGTATTATAAGCAAGTACTCCCTTCGTTCTAAATTAGATGACTTCCATTTGTGCAAAAGTGGATGTATCTATACTTGTAGCATGTCTAGATACATCCACTTTTGGACAAATAGAAGTCATCTAATTTAGAACGGAGATGCTACATGTGTATCTGCATGTGAGTATTGCTCAACTTACTTTCCAAGATGTCGAGAAAGTTCGATTATTACTCCAAATCATGGTGACTCATACATATGCCACCATATCCCTGATTATCCAGAAGCGAACTTGCAAGGCAACATCGCTGTGAAGCATGTGAAGAAAACGAAAGGACAATTTCAAGTGCGCGCGGGTGGAACCAAATTCGATTCCATCACCAGAAATTCGGAAAGGAAAATCTCGGGAAAGCTAAGTGAACCGCTTCACGTGAAGAGGAAAATGCATCGACCAATCTTACATATAGATGGTCTCCTTTATGCTTATCTCGGAGTGCTTGTGGAAGCATCATGGTCAATATAGTAGTATATCTCTTACCATCAAGTTAAGCATGGCGACAAAAAACTACTACTCCCTCTGTTCATAAAAGATGACTCAACTAACTTCAAATTTAGATGTATCTACACACTAAATTATGTCTAGATACATCCAAATTTGGAGTTAGTTGAGACATCATTTTATGAACGGAGCGAGTAGTATAGATTAGTGTATCTCTGTCTACTCCCGTCCACTGGTTGCTTCTCTTGCCCCCAGGCGCAGTCTGCTCGGGAATTCAGAGCCGGAGTCAACATTCGTCTGCGCACACCAAATCGGAATCAAATGCAGCTCGAGTTTTATATTCACTGCCGTAATTTACAGCAGCGTGCCATATGCGTACACACTACTAGTCTACTGTCGCAGAAAAATACTCCCACTTCATAATTGTCAGTACTTCAAAACAGTAGGTGTGGCATGTTGTTAGTTTGTCTGTCATGTCTAGGGGTGGATGATCAACGCAAGTTGTTTCTTGTTACCACCCACGTTATTTTCTTCAGTTTCTTTCCCTTTCTTCTCTTCTTGTTGCTTGCTTGTGGCTATCTACTGTACTCGAAAGGGATGGAAAATCAAAACGGAATAAGGATTTTGCGTCTCGCCCATGAATTCGTCAGGCCTATCAGTGTCTCCTCGTGACTATGTACTTGATGGATATCTCTCCAGAATATGTTGTTGTGGTTGACAGCCCCCAATGGAAAGATTCGCGTTCTAATTATTGGGTTTTTTTTTTAGAGCCTCTCTGGGATTACAAGTTGTAGTACCTGTTCGGACACACAGGACGCACACCACACGCACACCACACCACACCTATGTGTCTAAACTAGACTTACATCCTATAACCCAGCTGTACGTCCTGAGAGACTTAGCCGAAGACCAGTGCTTCGGTAACCGACGGGCACGTCGATCTCGCCTGTGGCACATAGACGTGAGGCAAAGCGGACTACTTTATTGCACTGCTCCTAATGAACAGTGGTGCTACAGTGCTCTATGAACAGTGTAGTTGCGGGTGCAGTGTTCGTGAACAGTACCGACTTGTGAGACACCCGGAAAATCGCTCCCTAGTGGAGTCGATCCCGGGCGGGCGGGCTGCACACCGGCAGGCCACACCACTGCGCGCTCACATTAATGAGATCTCGAGGCGCTAACTAGGTCTAAAGTGACATCTCCATAGAACAATCAGCACTTAGCAAGGTGGACCAGACTTTATATATATCCCGGTTAAGTGAAAGTGACAGAAAAATTTGAAATCACATGATAATTATACAATCATTGACACCTCACGAAACTACTTATCCCTATGGTCTCATAGAAGTTGTCGTTTTGGACAAAGGAGGTGTGAGAATTTTTACTACTAATGCCATTATGCAAATTTACATCACGGTGATCATACATGTTAATTTGTCATTAATTTCATGCTATACAGCCATTTTGGATTTGTAAACATATTGTAATACAAGAAAATGGTCAAATTTTGTCTATACGATTGTTGACACCTCGTGACACTAGTACTCCCTTCGTATAAATTTTTGAAACATTTTGAAAAAATAACAGTAGCACGTGGAGCACCTAAATGGATACTTACTCACGTTTGGGTGTCCGTTGGGGACGCCCTTAAACAAGCAGTGAGAAGGTAACCTTGGAGCCCAATTCTGACAGTCTTGATCCTGTCATGCATGGATGAACAGACAAGATCGCCCTTCCCCGACACACATCAGAAACGCCAGAAGGAACTTTGAAACACAAATTGCAGGGTTCACATTGACTCCTCCCACTCCAACCATAACTAGTTAATTAACTAATCACATTTGCTAACCAGCCATGGCACAACCGGCCGCCATGCACAGAATACTCCAGGCAGCGCCGATATCACTACAACTACTTGTTTAATATCTTCTAATTAGCAGCATGTTGCTGATGGCAACAAGCACAATTGGACGCAGGAATCTTCCTGTCATGGCTGGCCTTTGTCCCATTAGAGGACACGGATCCCGCCTAAGTGCAAATCGTCTCGTGGACTGCCCTCGCCGCAGGGAAACGCTAGGGGACACACGGGGAGACACTGGTTTCATCTTGAAGGAATGGTTGGGGCCTTGGGGGCATGGAGAGCATGGATGAGGAAGTGTTGTGGGAAAGCAAGCAAGCAACACATGGACTTGATTGATCTGATAAGTTAACTACTGAAAGCTGAAATGAAATGCCATCTGCTCTTTGTTTGCAGATTGCTCGAGAGAGAGAGAGTTTTTTTTTTGGCCAAATATTTGCCACAGGATGTGTCAAGTTGCAGCCACTTGTTGTCTTCTTCATGTAGCTGGGTGAGTACATAACGAAAATAAACACAACAGGGGCAAGGCAACTAACCTACTACGGGCGCTCCATTTGTTGTGTTGGGTGTGAGTCATCGCTCTGCCTAAGCTGAGCTTATCTTATCTTATATGCATGTGTGTGCCGGAATGATTGATTCAAAGAACTCGATCGTACGACCGGAATTGGAAACGGGATCTGCTTCGACAGTCGGACTCCTGTCAGGATACACACGTTCGCTCGCTGTTTTCCTGTCCTGCATCTCTCGAATCGGAGGGCAGCTTCCTCCTGTCTTGCATCTCCACGTGCTCTAGAGCGGCCAAGAAGGTCCCGACGAACATCCAGGATCATCCATGATTCGATTATCAATTACTCAACTCCACATATTTGTTCTCACGTGATCTTGCTAAGTCCTCCAAATGCCACAAACCATTGTGTCCTAACAACCACGCAAGTGTAACCTCCTCTGTTCCGCTGTCAAATATATTTAGCTTTATGCGCAGACGAGACGATCTGTCTATGATACTGCTGCTAATTTGCTTTTCCTCAATGAATCAGAGTCTGAGATCGAGGCTGTACCGTGTGAGATATAGAGTTGATAAGCAACTCCAAATCATATGGAGCATTTTTACCTACGCCTTATATTAATGAGGCTATGCAAAAGTTGAGGACCTAGTTGTATTTTTTTTCAAGGTCCTCTATGTAACTTGTACTCCACCGACGAAGCTATACAATCGGGGTGCTTCCAGACCCCCTCTTCCCGTGCAAAAAATTAAATAAATGATGAGGCTACAATATCCGTAGTTAATGGAAAAGATACATTATTCGTCTTCTGCATCATGATGTACAATAAATACAAGAATTTACATTATTCGTATTTTGCGATTGATTTTTGGTGCCTTCTACCCGTCTTCCCCTCCCGTGAACAGTAGAGAGCGGGCGGATAAGGCGAAAAGAGGGCCCCCAGTTCCCGTGCTCCGCCGACGGCCGGATCGGCGGCCTCCTCCCTCTCCGGCCGCCCGTGTGGCGGTGGGGGAGTGGAGGGACCTCCGATCTGTGCCTTAGGCGTGTAGATAGTAGGGTTAGGGGTAGGTTTCCGGCCGGCGCAGCTTCGGTGGAGTTGGCGGCGGCGGCGTGGAATAAGCTTGCTGGAGTTCGTTCTCCACCCCGGCGGCGCTCTGTGGAGTGGTGTCGGCGGGCTCTAGGCGTGGTTCCCTCCCGGATTGGTGGATCTGGTGAGGTTTTGTGTTCCGAGGGCGGCCGTCGTGGCGGAGATGGCGGCTGCCTTGTGGATTTTTGGTCCCTCGCCCCCTCCTTCGTCTCGGTATGGCTCCTCCTAGCCATGTCTTGGGGGTGCTGGGGGTGGTGCGGCGGGGAGCTAGCGTTTGGCGCTGGCTGCCTCCTCCGCCTGTACAGGGAGTGGCTTCATCGGGATCTCGGAGCTCTTCGCCGTCTTCAGGTTCGTCTTGCTCCTTCCTTCTCCGGCCGGCCGTGGTGGCGAGGGGTGTTGGTGTGGTCAAGGCGTTTCTTCGGCGGTGGCTCCGGCAGGACTTGTGCGAGCTCGGTGCAGGGAGAGTTGGAAGAATGGTTGCGGGAGGGTGGTGCCATGGCCGTATTCGTTCAGCGTTCTTCGGTCCCGCTGCTCGCGGCGGGCGGCTCCTGTGGCTTCTACATGAGTGGGGTACCTTCTTCCCGAGGTTGGTGGTGGCCGGGGTCTTTCTTCTTCGGCGGTTCGCCGGCGTCGAGGTTCTTCTCCAGGCTCTGTGGTGGTTCAGCGTTCGGGCTCTGTTCTTCGGGCGTCGCTGTTGTACTGAGTTTCTTGGTTCTGTTCTTCTGCGTTTTCCTGAGCTTTTTTAGCCTTTGTTGTAATCTGGTGTGAGAACGCAGTGTTGATCCCTTCAAAAAAAAAAAAATTTTACATTATTCTTTCAAAAAAAAAACACCTACATGTCAAAATAAAAGCACGCATAATCACGAAACTAGAAAATTGCATATCCTACTAGACGAATGTTGACCAAATACTAACTTCAATTCCCGGAGCATCAGGAACCATCCCGGTCCTATTGATGGTAAAGTAAATCCCACGATCAAAGCCGAATCAGTACCCCTCCATTTCTTAAAAGAAGGTGTGTGTATGTTTGTCTAAAATTAAACGGTGTAAAGTTTGACCAAATTAATAAGGAAAAATCAACTACTCTAGTGCAATATAGATAAAATGTGAAAATATAATTCATGATGTGCCTAATGATATTGATTTGGTATGGAGTATATGTTAATAGTTTGTCATATACATAGTCAAACATTACACGGTTTGACTTGTGAAAAATTATAGGCCTTCTTTTCATTAACAGAGAGATCAGTACGTAAGTAGATAATCCACCAGTGATGAGAGAGTTTTTTCACTTGAAACAACGTATCATCATTTCTTAATAGCAAAACCGACTAACATATCGTGGTCAAACCAATAAAAAATTGCTAGCACAAGGGTCTGCTAAATCCTGACAACTAGTTCCCAAACATATATCAAGAGGCGGAGAATCATTTCATTTTAAAACGATTAAAAATATAGTTAAAACAGATGTGCCAAAAAAGTTTCTTCTTAGCAAAACCAATATCATTTTACATGTCACTTAAAACTTTGCGAAATTTTCATAAGACAAAATAACTCTTTTGACTTAAATACCAACGAATAGTATTATACATACTCCAGTGAGTCCTTAAGAGCTCAAAATACTTTCACAAAAATTGGACATGAGCATTAACTAAAATAAGAAAGTGGCCTTTCTAGTAGGGGTGGAAGTGGTTAGGATAATTGTCGACCTAAACCATTTCCTAATCTAGTGGAATAGGAGGGTAATATTTGTTTTTTAAAATCTAGACATGATCTAGCCTGATGCCAACTCAGGCGGGTAGGATATGATACAACATAATGTTCGCTGGTATAAGACATTCCGATTTTTCTTGCTAGATTATCCACTTATGAATATGGTCATTTGATTTAATAGTAAATATTTAATTTTGGACATGCTATATGTGGATACTACTTTTGTTTATGAGAAGGTGCATATGCCTTCTCTTGTTTAATATATTGATGGCATTTTTTAATTTATAACACTTCTCATTTTTTAACTTTATATTGTTTAATATATTGATGGCATTTTTTAATTTATAACACTTTTATTTATTTTTATTCACTATTTTTGTCTTGAGACATGTTGATTTTTCATCTTAGTTCCTAGTTTGTATACCCGCATGAACTGTTGAAAGAATAAAGTCTAGTTTTTATCCTTCAACTATTCAAAAACTTTAGTTCTCATCCTAAATATTTTATTGTTCCGGAACGAATCATAAACTCTCATAATAGTTCATAAACCGGTTGAGGCGACTGATCATACCTGGCATGGACAACATTTGGCTAACAAAACCCAGTCCACCCGACCCTGACCTGTTTCGAACCCAACCTAGATCACATGTACAGGTCAAACCCAATCTAGGTAATACTTTGTTTTTTCAAGAACAAGAGCCTGCATGCCATTTCATTAAGATTGGAGCAAGTTTATGTACGAAAATTGTTCAAAAGTTGGTTACTGTTCAGAGTCTTTCCAGGTTTTATAGGGGAAGTATTCTGCAGTTGGCTCAGAACTTCCTCGATCCCAGATCGCCATGTTAAGCTTCATGCGCTGACCACTGTCATGTCATATAGAATTGTATGCACTAGCCATCTATCCATAAGTCCGAACTGATGGAAAGGGGTAGGCAATATATTTATATTTAACACCCCCCCCCCCCCCCTCACGTCTAGGCTATTTTAGTCCTTAGCGTGAGATAGGAGCGGGTCGCAGGATCTTTTTTCTTTTGTTTTTTTTAAATCCGCGTGAGCGGGGTCTCGAACTCGAGACCTCTTGGCTCTGATACCATATCATGTATCCTGCACTAGCCAACTATCCCAAAAGTCCGAACTGATGGAAAGACTAGTGCAATTCACATATACCGTAACACCCCCTCTCACGTGTGACTCGGGGAGGGAGAGGCCACACGTGCAACCGGAAGATAGCGACGGCGCGCAAGTCTCAGAGGTATGGCGCAAGACAGGCTCATACTTGGACACAAGGGGGGTTACTAGCAATTTTTAATAAATTGCACAAACCAGGACTCGAACTCGAGACCTTGGCTCTGATACCATGTCAAGCTTCATGCGCTAACCACTATTCCAAAAGACCGATCTGATAGAAAGGGATACACAATCCACTTATACACTTCAACACCCCCTCTCACGTGTGACTCGGGGAGGGAGAGGCCAACACGTGCAACCGGAAGAGAGCGACGGCGCGCGAGTCTCAGAGGTATGGCTCAAGAGGCCTATACGTGGACAAAGAGGGGGCATCAACAATTTTAGAACAAATTGCGCAAACCAGGACTCGAACTCGAGACCTTGGCTCTGATACCATGTCAAACTTCATGCGCTGACCACTATTCTAAAAGACCGATCTGATGGAAAGGGCCAGACAATTCACTTATACACTTCAACACCCCCTCTCACGTGTGACTCGGGGAGGGAGAGGCCAACACGTGCAACCGGAAGAGAGCGACGGCGCGCGAGTCTCAGAGGTATGGCTCAAGAGGCTTATACGTGGACAAAGAGGGGGCAGCAACAATTTTAGAACAAATTGCGCAAACCAGGACTCGAACTCGAGACCTTGGCTCTGATACCATGTCATGTATCCTGCACTAGCCAACTATCCCAAAAGTCCGAACTGATGGAAAGACTAGCGCAATCCACATATACTGTAACACCCCCTCTCACGTGTGACGGGAAGACAAGGGAAGACAAGTCAACACGTGTAGAGTCAGAGGCAGGCTCAAGAGGCATGACGTGCCTGTACGTGGCCTATACGTGCCTATACGTGGACACCGAGGGGGCAATAGCAATTTTAGAATAAAGTGCGGAAGCTAGGACTCGAACTCGAGACCTTGGCTCTGATACCATGTCAAGCTTCATGCGCTGACCACTATTCCAAAAGACCGATCTGATGGAAAGGGCCAGCGCAATCCACATATACTGTAACACGCCTGACTCCCAGTCGCTGCCGCGAGCAGTACTCAGCATTCCATTCAGGTTACAGGGCCTCAGCTCAGCTTGATCGAACGCCCGATCAACCTACTATGAGCTACAAAGGCCACGGCCAGAGTTCACTCACGCGGGCACCGACGACGACACCTACGGCGTGCGCCGCCCTAGCCTAGCCTCCTTTATACTTTCGTGCCGGCGCCCGACGTTCACAGAGTCAGCGCTGACGAAGCCTTGCCTGGACCGACGCTGACCATTCGGGTCGGCGTTGCATTGCATCGTCCCCGTCGTGAGCAGACTGAAGCAAACGATGAGTAACCGACTAGGCAAACTGCGATGCTATCAGCAAAAGGTGACAAAAAGGTACGCGCTGTTGTTTCTCATTGTGATGCTGCAGCAAAAGTAAGACCCATGCGGCATAGATGATTCGAGTCGAGCAAACAAAGCCCCGAGTCTGTTACAAGAAAGAACCTGACAGAAAATGTTGCTAACAATCAGCAGTTCCCTACCCCCGTGCTGAGCCAAAATGCAACAAGGCATATCAATTGTCAAGCCTTCAGCCAATCCAACGCACCCCACCCCTGGATCTACAGAATCATCGTCCCACATTCTGGCTCACACGGAAGGGAAGAACTTGTTAAGATTGAAGGGCAGGGAGTAGAACTCCTCGCTCCTGGTGTCCGTCCTGAAGCTCCTGAACTTGTCCCACCAGTGGTACCCCCTGTCCCTCCTCACCGCGCCGTCGCGCCTGTGCATCGTGTTGTCCAGGAAGTAAGCCACCAGCACCGCCACGAACGGCTTCGACGAGAACGGCACGTTCACCATGTCGTTGAACTGTCAGGAAACAACGACAGGATTCTGTTAGCAGGTGATCTAGTTGCAATCTCTTGCCTTAAGGAGGAGGATACACTAACGAGACTGTGATGCTTCTTTCGCGTACCCATCGAGCGCTTGTGTGCACCGGGCCATAGCCTGCGACCGACGTGTACTCGTTGAAGTACTGGGGAACTGATAAGCCCATGAAGATGGAGAACCCCACGATGAACTTGGTCCTGAAGCTGTTGAGATTGCAGAACTGGAGGAAGCTCAGACCGCAGGCACCTACAAGTGGGAGCATTGAGATAATTATTACAGTGATGGACCTTGTCGAGTGATGGTAGCTATCTAGACTTACCAACGTATGCAAAGAAAATGCAGTAAAGAGCAGCGAATATTGGCAGTGGAATTGACGCAAAAATGGCTCCAAATTTCCCTGGTTTAGCAAACACAAAATAAATTAGAACAACATAGTATAACAGCAAAAGGGGGGAGGGGAAACAACATGTTACACAGAACTTGAGCTATGTACTACACCTAGTATTCATCAAATTACTGGTATATGACAAACTATGATCACCATACCAGAAACTCGCCAAGAAAAGGCTTTTTCGCTGTGATGTCTGCTATCAGTTGTCATGCATTAAATTTATGCAAAGATACACAAGAAAACTTGTATACAGGATGTTAGAAATAACTTGGCACATTACCAAGAATAGAGAAGAAAATCATGAAGCCAGCAGATATTTGCACTACCCTCCGGCTTCCTACATGTGTCAGAGCTAGCAAACCAGCATTTTCACTGCGAAAATCAAAATACGAATACTTGAAGAGCAGACCAAAAAAAATAGTAAACCAAGAATCAAGGTCTCCAGTTCAAAAGAAGGAAGAAAAACAATCAAGAGCTGCTGGTTTCAGTACATGGTAACGCAACACTTACACTGAAACTGCAGTCCCATTGGCTGTCCCAAAAAATGCACCCAATAAAGTGCCGATGCCCTGCAGATGATACCAAATGGACAATCAAAACGTATTGGTGAAAGAAACAATGGTTCTGGTGCGTAATGGTCAGACTTAATCACCTGCCAACCAATACCCCGACCAAGAATTGAGGGAGGTATCATAGTTGCGCTAGCATATCTTGACACAGCGATGAAGGTCCCAGTTGACTGAAAGGTAGCACATTTGTTACTAGATTGCTAATTATAGATGACTACTAGCAGGGTAACATCACATTATTTTTAGTGTACACAAACCTCTACAAGAGCAACAAATGATGCCATCATCATTGCAAAACATTCACCAACATCAAATGTGGGAGCTCCCCATTGGAAAGGGTACGGGACTGATATCCTGCAAAAATGTTGTAAGCACTTCTTTAGTGAAACTTTTCACCATAAGCGCACGTAAATTTTTTATGTAACCCTAATGATTTCTTACCAGGAAGCTCCACCGATAAGTCCAGAGCGGTCAACGCGACAATGCACTTGTGTCTTCATTGGGGCTTTGTTGTATGCACCACTAACAGTCAGAATGTATGCATACAGCCACACGATAGCGACTGTGAAAATCACAGCAAATCGGTCGAACACGGGTTTTGCCACATGTATCACATGAGGTAAATACTGCATCAAAAACAATTCCAATTATTACACGGCCAAAAGCAAAGTTAAAAGGCATAATGAAATGACGCTTGTACCTGAGAAAATATGAGTAGTAGAATGATTTCTGGAAGCCCAATTTCGACGCATTTCGCAACCTGTAAGCTTATCAGTATTCCAGTTAGGTGGATAACAGGGAAGATGTAATGAATCATGCAACAACAGCATATGAATCATAATGAAATTAGCTTACCCCTGGAAAACCAAGCTCATAGAGCCCAAATCCAGCAAGTGCTATCAGAGGAGCAGCAGACAATGGACTTAGCAACCTGTGAAAGATTTGAGGAATAGTCAGGCCACAAACAGAAATGATGCAACCTGCAACAGAAGTCAAACCTGAAACTAAAACACTACAGAAGTAGTACACTAGTACAATATGTACGAGTCCGAGCAGAGGACCATGATGATACCCACCTAACTACATTGCGCCAGAGGCCACTGAAACCAAGTATGATCTGAATTGTGGATGAGATGATGAAAGCTCCCTGTGTTCCTCGCATGGTCCGCAAGAATTTCTACACGGCAGTGACAGAAAGTCTTGTAAACTTGACAAGAATATATGACATAGAGGCCATGACAACATCAATTTGCAGGTCAAGTAACCACCTGATGAGGATCTGCTTCATTGCTGTAACGGCTGGCCAAGATGATAGAAATGGTGGGTGCAACAACGGTGTAGGATCCACCCATCACGGCGGGGAGACGAGTCCCAAAGAAAGACTGGAACAAGGTGTTGATGCCGGCGACAAACAGCAGCGTCTGAATCACTCGGGCCTTCTCATCCTGCAATCGAGTGCAGCAACAGTTTCAGAAACAAATCTTGCATTTCAAGGTTTTTAGGACACGAGGGCGTTGTTTTCAGGTCTCACATTTCCTCCTCCCATCTGGGGAACAAGAGCACTGGGTATGATGACAGATGTGCCCAGCATCACAATGAAGTGCTGGAATCCAAGCATAATGGCCTCAGCTGCGCAGAGAAGATGTCAATTCTTCAGTTAATCAGGCCGGCGCAGAACGATTAGGAATCAGAATTGACCAAAGATTCACACCACACAAGGACAGTGAAAACATCAACATCGACGGGCAAGAACATAAATGCAAAGTACAATGAAGGAAGAATATCCAAGCAGAAAGAGACGTACGCCAGGGTGGTGGGCTAGTGATGCAGTAGGACACGCTGGGCAGCTGGTCCTTCACCGGGTGCGGGTGCATTTCCTCCTGCTTCGGCGGCGGCGCCGCCCCTCCTCCGGCCATCCTGCTCCTCCTCAGGAAGCCAAACTCTTCACCTCACTGAGCCACTTCACTCACTTCGCAGGGGAGGGAGACGAACAATGCAAGAAGAAGAAGAAGAAGAGGCGGTCCAAGAAGCAGATTGCACCGGTACAGAGCCACGGAGCAACCACACCAGCGATTCTTAGCGTGCAGGGAGGACCAAAAACCAAGGAATAACAACCAGTACGAGAAAAAGCGCAAGGCAGCCAAAGTAAAAAAGGAATGCCGCGTTGCTCTTGCAGTCTTGGACTCTTGGTCCTCCTTTTGCTCGCTGTTGTACTCAAACACCCCACACTGGAGTGCTCCGAGTGGAGCAGCACTCGCCCGCTGCTAGCTCCAACAAGGGAATCTGCTAGGCTCTACACAAAAGAGCCACTCTCTTTTCTGCCTGCTTTATTTCCTCCCCTTTTCCCCTCTGTTTTCTGGCTTACTGCTTTTGCGCTGTCACGGGATCGGAGCGAGTTGCCCTTTGCGTCGCCCAGGAAAATGTGCTCTGCTCTTCCCAAGAGAAACCTTTTGCACCGCCAGGAATCGTTCCCTCTCTATGTCTACACGACACCGAACTTTTTCCTGAAGCAGCTAACGCAAAGCTTTGCTGCTTTGGTTGCTGCTGTGCTTTTCAGCGCTAATTTAGGAGGGATTATTCAACACAAGTGCTCCTAGTCCGGAGAGCATGTGGCACGCCTTGGGCAGGACATGGACGTGCGAGCAATATTTCGCCCTCCACGTGCATACTTAATTTCTACCGACTCCAACGGGCCGATCACAAATACCCCTCCGTATCAAAATATAAGATTTTCTAACTTTTTCTGCACACATGTATTTAGACATGTTTTAGTGCAAGGTTCACATGAATCTTGCACTAAAACATGTTTAGATACATGTGTGCAGAAAAAAGTTAGAAAGTCTTATATTTTGATATGGAGGAAGTAGATACAATTATTGTCCGCGATTTGTCTATTTGGGTCGCCAAACAGCGTCCGACCCATATCCGCCATTTCCAGGTCACTGCACCCAGTTCGTCCATCTATTTTTTAATCATTTTCTCTCTTTTTCACGCACATCACGATGAAAGTTTAGAAACTGCTGAAATGATGCCACTCATGCTTTGGCTGAACCAACTCAACCTTAAACTGCCATGCTTCATCATAGAAAGTGTCATCGCGCTCATTCTCTATGATCATGTACATAATCACACAAGCAGACATCACCTCCACATGGTTTTCTTGCTCCATTTTCTAGCAGGGTGTCGAACAAAACCCATCGTGATTGGAGTGCACGGAAGCACGCTCCACATCCTTCCTACAACTCTTTTGTTCTTTGGCAAACTTTTTCTTCTTCTCATCAGAGATGGATTGGGGATTGTCTTCACAAACGTAGACCATGTAGGATAGATAACATCAGCTAGAAAGTATGTCTTGGTGTATGTGTGGCCATTGATATGATAGGTCACCTCGGGGCATTGCCATGGTAGTCTGTTGAACACTGGAAAACGCTGAAGCACATTGATGTCATTGCGAGAACCTGCCATGCCGAAAAATAATGTCAAATCCAAAGATCTTGTCACGGCTTCAAGTATGACCGTGCAGTCTCCAACATGTCCCTTTACTGCCCCTGCCGTGCAAATAGACAGTTATTTCACTCTCAGTGCATGTAATCTATGTTGCCAACCATCTCAGTAAAGGTTGTAGACTCATTGATCGACAAGATCCAGGTTGTGTTCTTAACAGCTCAAGTACTCCGAGAGGCGGGCGACGCCATGGTGGTTCTGGTCCATGAGCACCGCCTACAGGTCCGCTTGAGGTCCTTGAAGGTGGGACCCGCCGGAGTATCGCCGCTGCAGCACCTTGCTCAGAGGCCCGCTTGGACTCAATGCCTGAAAAGTGAAAACGAACACCATGATGGTGATCAACATACAGATTTTGCATAGATTAAAGGATTCAAGAAAACACGATGAACAGATCGATGAGAAGCGGAACCACGGTACACACAAAAAAAAAAATCAGCCATAATCCAAGTTAATTTCATCGATTCTCTCTGTGGACGTTAAAAACCCTGAAAATCATCCCGCTGTCGTGAGATCTATCAGCAGCCTCTATCCTCAAAGACATGAACCACAGCTTTATAAAACTTGTACATTGGTTCAAGACATGCATGTGAATTCACTCATCTACACGTACTTATCCACAATATCATTTGCAACTCCATGTGCAAGCATCTGAATAAGCGTGGTGCATTTTTGGTAAGAGGAGAAGTCGAGCGTACCAACGGCATCTCTCTTGCATATGAAATAATCATCAAAGTGCATCACTCCCAATCGGATACGGTTGAACAACGATCTCTTCATATGGAAGCGGCGCCAGAAAATCTTGCGAGTGTAGGTTGTTTAGCACGACGAAAGTAGTCACCGTACAGCTGGACGCGGGCAGCTGATCTGTTGCGGTCCAAGGGGAGCACGGCCCGGCAACGACTCTCTGAACAATGGCCGCTGCCTCGCTAGATACTCATTGGCAATAAGGGTGGCAACAAGGACATCACTCTCATTGTTGGACGACGACAAGTACATGAGCATGGTCTTGTAAAAGTATTCATCCCGAGCTATCCATGACGGATTCATATCTCAGTGTGGGCGGGACAAACAGACGAACACTTTGTGGACGGCGTCGGGTCGCGGGTGCTCCGAGCCGCAGGGCCGCAAAAAACACCGGCCGTGGTGGGGGGAAGCAGCTCTGGTGGCGGGGCGAAAAGAAAGAGGCGGCGACCGCCGAGGATGGCCAAGAGGACCAAATCGGGGTGGCAGCGGAAGGGACGACGAGGGCGGAGAGGATTGGGATGGGGAGGGATCAGTTGGGCGGGCCGGGGCGGACAAAGGGAGGATAGAAGAGTTGTTCACGCGTGTCCGGAGCCGACACAAACCTGACCCAAATTTGGGCCAAGATTGGGTCACAACAGGCAGAAAAACGGACAACGGTCCGTTTGCATCACCTCGTTGGGCTTTGATTTTTGGCCACGTGGACAAAAGCGGACACGCGCGGACTAAATGGGTCATGACTAAATGGGTCAGCCGTTGGAGTTGCCCTAAACCTTATATTTTCGTCGTCTAAGATCGATTTACAGTCATATCGTATTTACAGACTCTGCAGCTGACGCGTAAAGTCAGATGCACTGAGTTGGGCATATAAATGCAAGATTTATGTTTTTTTTTGTACTACTCTGTCTTTATTGTTTTAAATGACATCAATTTAAACTACATAGTCCGAAACCAAAGTTCATTGATGGCCTGGAGCATATGGAGAGTGTCTTTGAAAAATACTCATGTCTTTAAATGTTTTGCGTGTCAGGTTTGGAAAGATAATGTGCCACTTGCTAGTGGACATAGATCTAAACCAAGCACCTATGTAAGTGCAAATGTTACAATACATCAAGACGAAAGAGGAATAAGCGGAAGGAGAGACCAAAAGTTCTATGGCTACCGAACAAGTGGAAGATTACGATAAAACTGTAGTGGAAAGAGAATAATGTCAGCTCCATTTGGCTATAGGCCAAAGATAATACTACGGAGTACAAAATAATCGGGGTATCTGCATGTTCTGCAAGCAGCGCCATCAAACTGGCAAAATTGCTCGCAAGAGATCGACCAGTACTATTTTCCCACCTAGTCAATAATCTTATCACGTGTGAGGACAACGCCTTTCTGCAACACACAGATGCCCAAAATGGTTCACAGTTAACTTAAGTCACACAAAGCTGTTTAGTTCATATCCATATTAAGGACGGACATCTTGAATCAGTAATAAGGAAGATTACCTTCAAGTTCATCCAAACACCAAAGAATCATAATACCAGATTTGCTGAATACACAGCACATTCATGAGAAACCGCAATTTCATTCAGATGAAATCAGTGTAGTGTGGCATGTGTTCGCTCAACCCTTCCTTCTTTCCTTACCCTCAAGTGCTCCTTAGCTCATGCTTAATAGGAAGTTCGCCTCAGAATGAAAGCAGTAGCAGGATACATCTTCCAAACGTGCTCCAATCAAGCAACTGCTGGAACCAACCAAAAGAAGAAACATGATCATCTTCTTTATGGCAATTAATCACCTCTTGTAAGGCTTGATGTGATACAATTTGTACTCGTCGCCAAATTTTGCTGCTTCTTCATCAACCCGTTTCTTCAGCCTTCTCCAGGTCCTTAACATGTCTGCTTGTATAAGACCGCGATACAGTGTCTCGAAGGTGATCTTCTGGGGAAGAAAACCTTTCTCTATCATTTCCATGAAGAACTGGCACGCCTCTCTCCATTTCTCCTTGTCACAAAAACCATGGACCAGTAATGTATATGAATCAAGATCAGGACCGACAGTGCTTTCGCACATATCATTCCAAAGTTCCATAACAGTTCCATGTCGGTTCAACTTGATGAACATTCCAAGCAATATATTGTAACTGTGAATATCTGGTGTAGTTGGTGAACCAGGAGCCTTCATCTTATTGTACAATTCTAGGGCACCAGTAATGTCTTTTCTCCCTCGGTACTCTTTGAAGAAACAATTGTAGGTCGCTGGGGAGGGGCATACACCCTCACTAGCCATCTCATTGAGCAACCTCTCAGCATCTTCCAGACGCCCACATGAAGCAAGGCACTTAATCACAGAAGTGTAGGTCGCCACTGTGGGGCAAATGCCTCTATCCTTCATCGAACGGAACATACACAAGCATAGCTCAGCCTTATGTGCACGACTGTAAACATGCAGGATGATTGAGTAGCTCGTTACATCTGGTTCAATTCCCCTGTTATGCATCTCCGTCAAGAGATTCTCAGCTGCATGAACTGTTCTATCAAACCGGTTATCAGGGTGCAAACTTGCATGCCTACAGATACCATTTAAGAGAATGTTGTATGTAACTATGTTCGGCTCTATCCCACGATCAATCATATCTGTTAGGAATTTCTGAGACATGTCATTTCGGTTTACTTTGCACCAGCCATAAATTAGAATACTGTACATCTTTTCATTTGGTTCATATTTGCATTTTCTTTTATTAAATATCTCCGCAGCAACCTACAAAGTCGATAAAATTGCCAGCGGATACAATTAGTATTATCAGTGCCTCCAAATAAGGTACATAAAGTAGAGTAAAATTGTGTGCATATGATTATTGCAATTCAAACACATCCTAAAATAGAGACACTATTTGCTCAACAGGTATTTCTATTTCGTCGAAAACATACCTCTACAATTTTCTAGCACGACTGATTTGTCTAATAAAGTGAAAGTAAGAACTTGAAGGCAAACCAAAAGCATTAGAATGCATGCACTTTAAAAAGTTGATAGATTCTGGCATTACATGTGTTACATGTCCAAGAAATATGAAATGCTTCTCTATGCTACAGATACTGATATGCTTAGGACATGACGGCATTCTCCACCAAAATCACAATTAGCAAACCACTTCATTGACAGCATATTCTGGAACACAAAAAGCAGTTCCCAAATCATCGTGTAACATTGCATAACGCCATAAATATCACATGGAAGACAAGCATACGAGACGAAAGCCCAAAAAGATAACTCCAAATTCATTTCATCTAAATCCAGAAGTCAAGCATTAAAAACAAATCCAGATGGAAAGTTCCAAAACCAAATCTCAGCATAGAGTCTCTGTACATGCAGAAATGTCCACGATCAAAATTATGGACTAGAAAAATCGTACTTTTATAACACACTCCTTAAAAAACTAAAGATGCATAATCGACCAAAGAAACAATTTAAACACTTGTTAGTTGTTTTTTATCTTGCAAGCCATGGTCTAGTTGTCATATAAGGGCCATGACTTTCACTAACCTTGTGTGATAATGCTTCTACTGAAATCCTGATCCACAACCTTGCCTCTACATACCAATTTCCTCGAATACAGTATCTCTATTACCATTATTATTTTCCCCTCTGGAATAATGAAGTGGTATTAGTGTTGCTTTTTTTTAAAACCCAGGTTTCAGCTTCTTGGTGGATAACATAGATTCAAAGAAGCTGAAACTGAAGCTTATATCATCTACTACCTAGGAAAATTGCACACTACAAACTGTAGAAAAGTAAGAAGCAGATCCATGACCAACCAACTGGATACATAATAGTAGAACAAAACGCAAAGATTTCCAGATATAACCAGCCTAATTTCAGCTGCCAACAATTCATTACTGTGAAAGATCTCATCAAACTACAAGCAATATTTACTTTAACCTCCCAAACAGCGGCCACAAAAACCAAACCACAAAGCACAATGATGCCAATGCATTGATATAGTTAAAAGCAAATTAGAAATCCAACACAATCTTTACATTTCAATTCATTTGCATTCTCATACTAAGCTCACACAGTTGTATATTGCAACAAATAAATAAAATTCACCCGTCATGAAAACTGACATTAGAATCTAGAGCAAGAAGATACAAGCTACAGCAGGCATAGCAACAAAACAAGAATGGCAGTGTTAAGACATTTACACTAAGAGCATCGAGCTCAAGGACCAGGTAAATATACAACTTCGCAATAAATTCATTCCTAGTTTCACACAAGTCTCAGTCATGCCCAATCGATCAAATCAAGAAGATTAATTAATACCGAAGGTAGGAGATGACCAACCTTGGGGTACTTGTATTTGCAGAGCGTGTCGAGAAGAGTGGTGAACTCCCCGGCGTCGGGCTCTCTCCCTACGAACGCCTCCATGTCGTCGAATGCGCGCACTGCCTGCCTCGTCATCCCCGCAGCGACGTACCTCCTCGCAAGTACCGCGAAAGTCCGGGGCGTGGCGGCGCCATCGGCGGCGGCCTCGACGACGAGCCGCCACGCAGCGTCAAACTGGCGCGCCCGGCCGAGAGCGTCGACGACGGCGTCGTAGGCGTCGGCGTTTGGCGGGGACGAGACGGACGGGTGGAGGCGGGCAGCGTTGAGGAGTGAGAGCGCGAGCTTGGATGCTCCGCGGAGGCGGAGGAGGATCTGCACGAGGAGATCCTGGGAGAGGGATACGCCCCCGCCAGAGAGGAGCTGGAGCGGCGACTCGGATGGGTGGAAGGGGTTGTGGTGAGCGAGGAGTAGGCGCGCGAGCTCGTCGGCGGTGGGTGACGGCGCGACGGGCGGCAGAGCGAGGAGGTGGGCTGGGGAGGGGTCGCATCGGCGATTGTGGTGCATAGCAGAGGGCGGGTGGCGGCATATTGGGCGGCGGCGGCGGCAGGGAGCAGCCGCGGCATAGTGGGCGGCGGCGGGGATGTGTGGTGTTCTATGTGAAGAACCCGCTTTGCGGTTTGATTCGAAGGAAAGTAATTCGACTAAAAAATCGCGGAAAGTGTTTTGCCTCCCGAGTACAGTACTCTTTCCATTTTAAGATATTTATTAGAATTATTATATTTATAGGTTTCAATTTTTAAAAACAATTCTGATCATAGCTCATAGCCAATGATATATCCTATAAGCATAGAAAATCGCAACAAAATTATTTGTACAGTATTTGCATTACGAACTTCCATGTAGGATTTTCCATGCGATATGACTGGGCTATCGTTGTAAGTGCTCCATTTAATACATGTGGGACAGTGGAAGGGGGATCATCTGCAGTTGATGCTGAGATCTTAGAGATATCTAAGAACTCCGGACACATATCTGGTGTGGTAAGACATCTTATCGCAGGGTGGTTTGACACACCTCCAATACACGGACTACACCATGATCATGGTAGAGTGATCGGAACTTGATATCATAAATCTCAAGTAGATTATCCTCTGCTTTGAGGTCATGTCAGGCCTCTCAAGATCAACTTTAATAAAAGTGAAGTCGTGATCTTTGGGATTATGCGAAGGAACAACAACGGATTGCGGACAACCTCAACTGCAGGTTGGCTACATTTCGAGTTACCTATCTTGGAATGCCGATCCGTGATACTCGGATCTTTGTCAAGGATCTGGACCCGGTAATAGAGCGGGTTAAGTCAAGATTTGAGCCGTGGCAGGGGAGGTTTACCTCCAAGGGGAGCAAGACGATTCTCATCGACTCCTGCCTGTCTAGCCTCCCCATGTTTATGATGGGGATGTATATTTTGCCGGAAGGAGTACATGGCAGTTTTGACAAAGAGCTGTCCTATTTCTTCTGGCAAGCGGCTAATAGACGTCAAAAGTACCATATGGTTAAATGGGCAGATATTTGCGCTCCCAAGGAGTTTGGGGGCATATGTATTTTGGCATCTCGGTGCATGAATGTGGCCCTGATGCTGAATGGCGGATACTTACAGATGATGGGGCCCGTGGCTTCAACTTGCGAAGGCCAAATACATGAGAGGATGCCCTCTCATGGCTCTGCGGCGAGCGGCGTGGCAGTGGTGATGACCTTGATTTTCGGCCTTGTGGATGGCGAGAAGCGGGTGGCAGGGAATCCTGGTGCTGACGGTGTTTCGCCTGTGTCAGCTCCCAGATCGTGTTTTGGGAGCCGAACTCGGTGGCAGTGGGTGGTCCGAAATACCAGACATGACAAAAGGTTTTTTCGGGCGAAAGCCGATGCCTGCGGGTGTCATTACCCTCCTAGGGCCGCCGTTGTGGTTATCTTCGCCACATCAGGGGTCCGGGTGAAAACCTTGGACTACGGTCTCGACAATGGCGGCGTGAGGCGTCGTTACCTTGTTCGGGGCATTATCGTGGAGTTACTGGTCTTTCAGTGTCGGTCCGGTGTCATCGGTGGCATGTTTGGTTTCTTGTTCTTTTCTGTTTATTTATCTTTGATCTGCTTGTAAAAGGGTTCCCTCATCACTATGTATTGGTTTGGCCGTGTGGATTTATTTATAAAGTGGAGCGAAAGCCAGTTTCGAGGAAAAAACATGTTTGGATTGCTAAACCTTCTCTCTTTCCTTTTTCTATCACCAGTTTATAGCAATCCCAGTATACAAAGGTTGTTGGAGTCTTGGAGATGCTCTTAGAATAGAATATAAATCATTGGATTAAACATTAGTTTCCACAAATTTTATCTGTAGACTCTTACTTCCTCCGTTCCAAATTACTTGACTTTAGTTTGTCCAAATACCAATGTATCTATACTTGTTTAGTGTCTAGATACATCTGTACTTGGACAAATCCAAGTCAACTAATTTGGAACGGAGGGAGTACTTGTGTACACCTGAACTGACATACGTAGTGGCCGTAATGTCTGTGTTGACTCGCCTTATGGTTGTGTACACTTTCAAGCCGGCATCGATCAACGATCAGGTGAATCATGACTCATGAGCACATCACACCCCTTTGCACGCACATCACTCCAAAGCACTGCATCGGCGTCACTTTGCTGCTACAAGGCCAGCTGAACCTCGGATCATAAATTTCGCCCTCTTCTCAGCCAGAGATCACAGCTTCGGACACATCTCCTGATGGCATCCGCACCCACTGGGTGTGGGTAGAGTTTAGCCATATCCGCACCCACGTCCTCATATCTTAACCACAACCATACGCACATTCGCGTCTGGGTACAGATTTTGTACCATACCCGCACCCGCGTGGGTATTAAAAACCCGCGGGTATACCCATCAAACAAGTAATTCATCCATAGTATATAAGAAAACACTCACATGTATGGTCATTAATCCACTGATTCGGCGAATGACATGCATATATGAAAAGAAACAATAAAATAACACAATGTATATGAAAATAAACAACAAACAACTCATTCATGCACGTGGAGCTCGTCAGCACCAATGTATATAAAAATTAAGTGGCCGCGCGTATGGGAAATAAGCGAGAATTACGTCGTCGGTTAGTATTTCGAGGATTTTTCTCCAAAATAACCCTATGTACCATAGACCTACATGTCAAATACAAAATAGATAGGTATGTGGGTATGCAGGTATGAGTACTACTTTACCATACCCGCACCCACAATACCCACTGGGTACACACTTTTAACCATTTGCTTACCATGGGTAAAGTTTTTTTTTACCAAACCCTTACCCTAATGGGCAAATACCCACTGGGTATGTGGGTAACCCATTGCCATCGGTAGACACATCTAGTCCAATACACGCTAGCTGATCAGTACGCACAGGAATGGCTTGGCTCGCGAGACGCCTTCTGACCTGCCTCATCCTCTCCCTCTCCGCGTCCACGGCCATGGGCCCATGGCCATGGGCATCAACCAGCTCCGTTCACGGGGCACGGCCATCGGCGTTGTCGGCACCGTACGTCTGGTGCAAGAACTGCCGCTACGCCGGCTACGTCCGCTCCAAGAACGTCGCGCCCCTCCCCCCGTACGCGCGAGCCACGACGACAAGCCACACTCTAGCCACGCACTAACGCAACCATGACACTGAACGTTTTCTCTTCTTTCTGTGCGTGCAGACGCGGCGGTGCTGCTGCGGTGTCGGCGAGGGAACCGTGCCCTGTCAAAGTGGGGCACCACCGACGCGCACGGCTACTTCATGATCCAGACAGCGGAACCGCGGCGGGGCGCGTCCGGCGTGGCCGTCCTTCCCCGCCGGAACCAGCACTACAACACGGTCAACCTTCTGGGGCACTTTGAAGTGCCCCTAAATGTCAATTATGTGCCCCCAATAGTATTAAGGGCACTTTTTAGAAGTGTCACTAATGCCTGTGTCTCTAAAGGTTTTAGGGGCACTTTCTCAAAGTGCCCCAATAGCTCAACATTTAGGGGCACTTTGAGAAGTGCCTCTAATTGAATTAGAGGCATTTTCTCGAATGCCTCAAATATAATTAGGGGCACTTTGAGAAAGTGCCCCTAAATGTATTTGGGCACTTTTAGAAAGTGCCCCTAAATGTATTTGGGGCACTATCTCAAAATGCCCTCAAATACTTTTGAAGACATTTTGATAATGTGCCCCAAATACATTTAGGGGCATAAGCTCAAATGCCTCAAATATATTTGAAGGTACTTTGAGAATCTGCCTCTAATTGTTTTAGGGGCAATTTTAGATAATTCCTCTAAATGCATTAGGGCGCACAATTTAGATCACTCCTCTGAATAAAAAATATAGATCACAATTTAAAACACAGCATGCATATCACAGTGTACAAACATCCAGTTTAGATCACAGTGTACAAACATCCACTTTAGATCACAGTGTGCAACATATAAACACAATAAGTTTTCTAACAGTTTCTAACAGCAGTTTCTACCATGCATGTTCTCTAGCTAAATTTACTTCTCAAAATATGTATGACCTTTCCTGCTAGCTCCAGTGTTGGGATCTTCATGTATGAAATCTGCAAACACAACTTGTTTCCCCTGACTTTTCAAATCAGCTTCTGTAACCTGCAAGTCATTGGCACAATTTAGGTTACTGCATCTACTTACTACAACACATTAGCAAGGAAAGAGCAGTTGTACTTAACACATATCTGGTACTTACATTTCTCATTGGCCATGTGATGCAATGCGCTACTGCATGGCTTATCAGAGTCATTCTTCCTTTAGGTTTCGACAGTGCAGTTGATTTTTTTAACACCATATTAACAAGTACTTCAATGAAACCTGCATTGTTGATTTTCTAAACTGTACCTAATGCAACCAAACTGTAACACCCCGGCCTACCCCCGGGCCGGGCCTGTCACCCCTGGCAGCTCTCTAGGATCTCTAGACTGGCCCCACAGATCAACACTAGTCTTTTCTGCGCACTTTGTCCTCACTCGTGCGCACCCGGGAACGAGTTCCCGGTCGGTCACCCATCCTTGGAGTGCTCCGGGCCAAGCACGCTTAACCTCGGAGTTCCTTCCAGATGAGCTTCCGGAAAAGAAGTTGCAACTTGTTGACATGAGTATCCTATCAATCCTATTGAGCCCTGAGCCAGGATCTTACATCCTTCCCCCCTTAGAAGACCGACGCCCTCGTCGGTCAGCCCCAGTCCAGGAACTTCCCCCCTTGGCACCCGTCTATGCGCCCAGTGCCGGCACATGCTCCACATGTCCACCCACTGACCCGCACACGCCCGAGTTACCGCGAGGGTCGGCTCTGATACCAAATTGTAACACCCCGGCCTACCCCGGGCCGGGCCTGTCACCCCTGGCAGCTCTCTAGGATCTCTAGACTGGCCCCACAGAACAACACTAGTCTTTTCTGCGCACTTTGTCCTCACTCGTGCGCACCCGGGAACGAGTTCCCGGTCGGTCACCCATCCTTGGAGTGCTCCGGGCCAAGCACGCTTAACCTCGGAGTTCCTTCCAGATGAGCTTCCGGAAAAGAAGTTGCAACTTGTTGACATGAGTATCCTATCAATCCTATTGAGCCCTGAGCCAGGATCTCACACAAACTCTCACTATTTGGTGAGGTTAATCCCACTTCCATCCCAGATTTTATTTCTTCATTCTGCAAATGGACAAAACAATGTCAGATTTGTGCACCATATTAACATGTAGCAAGTGTACCTGAGTATACAGCAAACTAACATGCAAGCGTTTCCTAGGGTGGAACCATTCAGATTCCTTGTTAGAATTCTTTCCAGAAGCACATTTAATCTTATCACCATTTTGCTTATCTACCTTCTCTTGCTTAATTTTCTAGAATACTTCATTCTCAGCCAACAGGTTTTTGTAAGATACCTTTGGTTTAGCTGTTGGAATTGGAGAAGCAAACTTCTGCCTCTTGTGACTCAGCCGTAACAATGTCTTGCTTGCTTCAGTTTCTTCTACTGCATCTGTACCTTGGCTTTCTTCAGTACTTCTTGATTTGCTGCCCTTTTTTGTGCCATTCACTTTTGCTCTGCTTGATGGGGTTAGGCCTGCTTTTGGCTGGCTGTTTGGTTTGATGCTTGGCCTGCTGCTAGGCCTGCTTCATATACTTTACTCAGTTTTAGTCGTTTTGCTTTGGTACCTCCTTCTAGCACTCATGTTTTACCTCCTGCTGGCACTCCTGCATCAGTATCTTGGTTATTGTGTGGACTTGGTATTGTTTCTTGGTTTGTTTCATTTCCTTTGCTTGTTGTGGAAGGCACTATCACTCCTTGTTGACTTGCATTTGTTTCAGTTGATTGGCTTCCTATTGCTTGACTGCGCTTACGCTTAAAGATTGTTGAACCTGCATCTGTTTTGCTGCTGGTGGTACTCTTGGTCAGTGCTGGTGTTTGTATGCTTGCATTTGCTTTGGTGCTGCTGGTACTCTTGGTCAGTGCTGATGTTTCTTTGCTTCCATTTGCTTTGGTGCTGATGGTACTCTTGGTCACTGCTGATGTTTCTTTGCTTCCATTTGTTTTGGTACTGATGGTACTCTTGGTCACTGCTGCTGTTTCTTTGGTTGCATTTGTTTTGGTGATGATGGTACTCTTGGTCACTACTTTTTTGGTTGCATCTGTTTTGGTGCTGATGGTATTCTTGGTCACTGCTGTTGTGTCTTTGCTTCCTTTTGCTTCACTGCTCAAGGTACTATAGGTCACTGCTGCTTCTTTGCTTGCATTTGCTTCACTAGTGCTGGTCTTATTGTTTTCTACTGGTATTTGTTGGCCTTCAGTACCTTCACTGCTGTTGCTGCGAGACTGTTCTTTAAATCCTGCTGCTGCTTTTTCACTGCTGCTGCTGCATAGGTGTTGACTGATTGTTTCCAGCACCTGCTTGGCTGCTTCAAGTGCTGATGATCCTTTATTATTGCCTCTTGCTTCATTTGTAACTTCATCCTGGTTCTGGGTTTCTTCTTCTCCACTTTTTGTAAGCAGATAACCAATCTTCCCTTCCTGGTTCTGGGCTGTTTCTATTAATGCTTTCTGTGTGGCCACTAGTGTTCCTATGATACCTCTTAGTTGAAGGTTATCTTCTCTTGTATCTCTCAGTGTCACCATTGCTTGCTGTAGTACTTGGGACGATCTGCCACCAACCAGTAACCCAAATCCATGCATTCGGTGATTTCTTGATCTTGTGAATACTGAAGAGTACAAATCTCCATCTTTATTTTCTTTTCCAATTAATGATGGATTTTCTTCGAGAGTTTTATTTATTTGTGCCTATCAAGACATGAAAAAAAAAAAGATGCAATTACATTATCAACAAAGGTTATAAGACCTAGGAACATACAATTTTTCCTGCGCAGTAAGCATCAACTGGATCTCCCTTATTATTTGTGTGAACCTTACGGTACAGCTCTGCCCTAGAGACTGTCCTCCCCAAATTTAGTTCCTGCAAATGTGCACATACAGACAATGATTTCCACATTCATTGTATAGAGATTTCCAAATTTAGTTGATGAATAAGTATTTTAATGTACCATCTGATCATGCACAACTGCAAAAGCCCTAGAACCAGCAGTATGTCTAGCATTTTCTTGGTTTTTCCTTGAAGTTTTATTCTTTTCTGAAATTGTCTGCAAACATGTTGGCAGATGGTATCAAATATGCAAGTATTGAAATAATTGTTAAAGAAAGTAACATTTAAATACTACTTTCAACTTGCCAGGTATTTTTCTGATCTCCAGTGTTCAACTAGCCACTTCCATTGTTTGTCTGGTATTCTTTCCTTACACCCATTGGCTATATTTTGCGCGACAGATAACTCTGAATCATAATACTTCTTTCTCAAGTAAGATTTGAAGGCTCTCCATTTTTTGCTTGCTGATTTCATCACCCAGCTCTTGTGGACATCATCTATTTCGAAGAAAGCCTATATGGAATAGGTACTCATCATTACAGCTATCCAACTTGAAAATACAATGCATTACATATTATCAGTATATCTACCAACCACTTAATTAGAAAAGTTCATTACCTTTACAGTCCTCCATAACTTTTGTTTCTCAGAGAATGGTACTTTCCTCCAATTTCTTGGAGCAAGGGATACATCTTTTCCTTTTACTTGACTACTAACGAAATTTGTTAGTTTAGAAGTTTTCAATCCACAAGGCTGCCCTAAGTGGTTAAATACTAGAGGAACTTTTTTTCCTGGCCCATATTTCTTCCAGAATTTCCTCATTTCTGTTGGTCCTCTAGTATTTTCTTTTTCAGCACCTGTTTAAGGAAGCCAATGGTATTAGTAGACTACTAAATATAAGATTTGCGTACAATCATTTTTTAACAGTAGACACTACTAAATATAAGTGCTTAAATAATAGAGGAAATACATACCTGCATCTTGTTGAACTAACACTGGCTCTCCATTCTGTAGTTGGTTCTGACCTGCTTCATCAGCCTCTTCTTCATCAGCCTCTTCTTCATCAGCTTCTTCTTCACCATCTGCTTCTTCACCATCTGTTTCTTCACCATCTGCTTCTTCATCAGCTTCTCCTTCATCAGCTTCTTCTTCATCAGATGAGTTAAGTTGCTGTTGGTAATCTAATCTTTCTTCAGAGTAATATCCTTGCTCAGTGTCTTTCTGTGTTTCATCATGCTCTTCATAATGCCTTTCAGACTGTCAAATTATATTGGTCTATCAGTAAATGCAATGTCAATATTACCAATTTCATATTATTGTCCACATTTTCAATACTTACTTCTAGTTGAGAGTAGTACAAGCCCCTGGCCTTGGCATCTTTTAGAAGAGTAAATAGATGTTCATCATTTGTTGTAGGATTCGCTGGAGGTAAATTTAGTTTATGTAGCTTTTTGTTAAGATCTTCTAACATCCTTTTCTCCTTTCCATTCATTGATGTTCCTGGAAAAGTAGAAAATGTATGGTTAGTCAAAATCATAATATAGTATTTCATGATATTACCAATCTATGAAAGAGACTCACATGGTTCAAAACAGGCTCCATATCATAAAAATCTCTTACTGAAGGAGTAATAACAGCATACCAATCAATATCTATGGGTTCTTGCACATAATAAACTTGTTTGGCTTGGCTAGCTAGAATGTAGGGTTCAAAATTTGGCTGTTGGGCATTGCACATAAGGTTCAAATTAACCTGTGTTATTCCAAAGGTTTCCAACTGCCTAACACCTTTTGCTTTAACCCAGTCACATTTGAACAGTACTACATGTCCAACATTGGAATAATTCAATTCTATAATCTCAGATATTCGGCCATAGTAAATAACATCCCCTAGAGCTGGGTTGTTATCTCTAGCCTTAGAATAACTAGAAGTCTCTACAACAAGACAAACACCATCACATTGGGTCGCCTTTCCTAAACCATATGACTGAGTATGATAAGTACTCCCATTAATACAATAGCTGTTAAAAGATCTGGCCATCATATATGGTTTTTCAGCCAATGTAATAACTTCATCAGGTAGATCGATTCCTTGTTCTTTCAGATGCAGTACCTAAGATAGAAGAGAAAATTGTGAATAATAATTTATTAACTACTTTCAATTATGTCTATAGCAGATGTGCTTTAGTGCTTACATGCTCAGCAAACCAGTTATGAAAATTAGAGTGATGAGCACTTTCAATCTCCCTTTTGGACTTCTTTCTTCCAACTTGCAGTAAGGTTTTGTGTTGTCTATAATATTTCAAATGTGTTAGATAGTTTTACCAATATTGATTGTTTACTTTGATTAGAGAGGTGAACTATGGCAGGAACTTACATGGCGTATTCTTTAATTCCTGGATAGTTCGCAAGAACACACTTCTGAGCTTGTGTCCATGATGTCATATCCAATTTAATAACCGAAAAACCAGACAATGGCCTACCAATTTTCCTCAAATAATTTGTAGTGACAATTGGCATTGTATCGTCATGCCTTGGGGCTTTCATAATCCTGGTGTGGGTGTCATGCAAATACCTTGAACAAAAGTTCAGACTCTCTTCAAACTGGTAATTTTCTGCTATTGAGCCTTCAGGGTGACTTGTGGTTCGTACAAAGCTCTTCAAAGTACCTACAAACCTCTCAGTTGACCACATGTCTCTGAATTGTACTGGTCCAGCTTTTCTTAATTCAGTTGCTAGGTGCATAGTTAGATGCACCATGATATCAAAAAAAGCTGGGGGGGAAATCATTTCTAGGTGGCACAAAATTTCTGGTATCTGAGTTTCCCACTCCTCAACTACCCTAACATCTACCACCTTATTGTACATTGCCTTGAAGTACCTGCATAGCTTTATCAGTGGTATAGATACACTCTCTGGCAATGATCTACAAAGTGCTAGTGGCATCAAGTCTTGCATGATTATGTGGCAATCATGTGTCTTCATACGCACCAGTTTTTTTTTCTCTAAGTCTACCTTGTAGAAAAAGTTGGATGCATATCCATCATGGAATCTAGCAAACTTAATGACCATGCAGAAAATCTTCTTCCCATCTGAATTGAGTTGGTAAATGGCTCTAGGTATTACAGGTTTAGGGCCTGTTGTATCAGCATGCAACTCAGATCTTATCTTCATTTCTTTCAGATCTAGCCTAGCATTCAACCCATCTTTTGTTTTCTGATCTACATCTAGGATAGTACCAACAATGTTTTCAAACAATTTTTTTTCTATGTGCATGATGTCTAAGTTGTGTCTGACAAGAAGTGTGTGCCAATATGGGAGTTTGAAGAAGACACTCCTCTTCTTGAATGTTTCCTCCACACTGTGCATATAAGGAGCCACAAACGGCCGTCACCAGATTGCCATCCACCTCCCCCCACACATTTCTCCCCATTCCCCACCTTGCTAGGGTTAGGGTTACTCCTTCAATGCTGCCGTGGCCTAGCAAAAAGCGCTCTGCCGTCGCCATCCAGGAGCCCCCAAGGTTAGCAAGATATCGTTCTCACTATATGGCTCTATGCTTTTATGATGATCTGGTTCTTTGATGAGTTAGGATTAGTACTCGTTTCTTTCTTGGATTTGTGGCATGGCAGGTAGGATCTGGTTCTTTGATGAGTTAGGGTTAGTACTCGTTTCTTACTTGGATCTGGTAGTTCCTTTCTTAGATCTGTGGCATGGTAGGTAGGATGCAGTACTAAGTTGCTTGTATTTTCATCTGTCACTTGTATTGCTTGCTTGAAGTAGATATAGTGTTGGTAATATTCTTGCAGTAAATTGTATGGTCTGTATCCCAAATCTTTGTAGGATTTTTACAGTATATCTTGCTTTGCTTGCTTCATTTGGAGTATATCTTGTGTTTGTACAATTGCTTGTTGTTGCTGTAATACTGTATGCTCAGATAGTGGCAGTAGTAGTAGGATTTGATTTATGCTTTGATTTATGGTTTATTTGCTCTACTGTTTGTGACTTAGGTGTACTGTTTATGGTCTATTTGTTGTGCTGCTTTGATTTATGGTCTATTTGTTGTACCTAAGCAGATGGCACCTCATAGAATCGTCGTCGATGTACCAAGTGATGACAGTAGTGTGAGCAGTTTCCTCGAGCCCTCTTCCAGTGAAGATGAAGTCGAGCAGTTGATCCTGTGGAGAGGTATGAATAACATTGGAATGGAGAATTGTTAAATTATCTCAGGTTTAGAAAATGTGTAACTAATATTCAGACATTTCTATGTTACATACAAGACCAAACTTAAGGGGAAACAAGCCATTTGATGAAAACTGCGTGTTTGGGAACAACATGCAGTTGAAGAAGGATCAATGGGAATGGCTGAACACCATATGCGAAGATGCACCTGGGGTACCAATCAAGTACTATGTGTACAAGATGACTGCAGCTTCAGTCCATAGAGAGAAAGCAAAAATGGTAAGAGCCTACCTAACTTTTTCATGTATGAATCCTAGAAATTGTAGTTTGGCAGTCAATCATAATGCTTACTAGTATTACATCAGTAGTTTTTGGAATATACTGATGTAATATCTGTAATTTGGCAGGAATTTGATGAAGACTTCACCCAAACCTACCTGACAGAGTTCATCAATGAAGGCCAGTTCAATCAAATCTTTGTCCAGTCAGCTACAAGCAAGAAAACGTACATGGTAAACTTGAAGAGAGTTCAAGGAACCAATAAGGCTGCTCTGTCAGGTGGGTGGCCTAAAGCAGCTAGGAGGTTCAGGATGGAAGAGCGAGGGATCTACATGTTCGGCTTCGTCGAATCTAACATGTATGGTCTCGAGCTCATGATCTCGCCCCTGTGAAGAGGTGCCATGAAGTCATTAGTAGTAGCTATGTGTAAGGAATGTATGTGTGCACTCGTTTGAAGACAATGTTGTTGTAATATGGATAGTGAACTGCTAGGTTATGCACTGCTAAGTTATGGACTGTAATATGGTATCGTGATAACTGCTAGGTTAGACAATGATGTTTAGTTTGGTTTATGATCTGTAGCTGTGATTTGGGCAACTGAGTTTTATGGGCACTTTGAAAATCTGCCACAAAATGTATAGATCTACTGGGGCACTTTGCTAATCTGCCCCAATAGATAGTACCTACTAGGGCACTTTGCTAATCTGTCCCAAAATGAAAGCATTTGGGGCACGTTGAAAAGTGCCTCAAACAAATTGCCTCTAAATGCCTACCGTGGTGTAGTGCAGGGATCGCCGCTCAGGTTCCGGGAGTATCTTTTTCAAAAAAAAGGTTCCGGGAGTATGTGACGCGCCCTGATGGCCTGCGGTCTACACGGTCGGCAACTTCGTGTTGGGCCCGCGAGATCCCAGAAAGTGTTGAAGAAGCGACGACGAGTCTTCCCAGGGCGGCAATAAATCGACGATGAGTTTAAGAAACAGAATGCCTTTTCACAGCAGCAATTGGCATAAGCAGGAGCGATCATGATGACATGTACAGAACAGAACAAGTAACCCAGACAAACAATTGAGCATAAAAACATTTGACAATCATCGCAAGGTCACAACTACTTGTTCCTAGACATATGCACAAAACTGCTGCTTCTACCTAAGTTTATCTCTGCTTCCATGGTGCATACTGTTCAGTTTTGGCATGTATAAAAATTTCGGTTTTACATTGACAGCATGCATGGTAATTTCAAAGGACTGTTGACAGGTTTGAACTACTGTCGCTTCCTCTTCTTGCCGCCGCCTTTCTGGTGTTTTTTCTGGCCCGCACTCCTGCTACGTGGCTCACTAGAACCACCGTCGTCCTCCTTGTCTCCATCGAGCAGCATGTTCATTCCAAGGTTGAATCCATCGGTTAGGCCTTGTAACCTGCGTACAGAAAATAGGGCAAGTTTACAAGGTTGGATAAAAGCGAAAGATCCAAGAGGACCGAGCTACCATAATTCATTAATGTGGCTGATTGGTTCACTTTATAAAGGGTAGACTGTCGAACAAAATAAATAGCATACCCATGTAGTTGCTTCTGAATCTGCTTCTCAATGTACTTTTCACGTTTCGTTACAGGAGCTCGAGTGAACAGCTCCTCTTCTGCTTTCTCTTGCTTCTCTCGCTGCCGCATGTAACTCACAAATTCTTTGCTTTCATCGCCTGCTGTTTCCTTCCACTGCAAAGTTGCATAGACAGCTTAGTTAGCTTAAGAATAGCACACACCAAATAGCTTAATCTACAACTGAACAAGTAGCTAACTGTCCAAACGGAACGATATACAAACCTCTTCTGGCCTATCAGCAGCATCATCAATCATCTCCTTGAGATAGGGATTCTCTGTTGCCATACGTGCTAATGCTTTTTCTCTCCTTGAATCTTCTTTACTACGCTTATCATCCATACTAACCGGCTGAATTTTTGGAGGACGGTAGATGCCATCATTACCCTGAAAGTCAAGCAATTCAACATCAGACAAAATGAATTTGTATAAACTGAACATGAGAAACTAATCATACAATGACCATTACTGATACAAAACACGAAGAGGGGGATAGTGCACTACGAAGTATAGTCCAGCGACTCCTACCTTTTGCAATAATAAGGCAGTATTTAATCAACACTTTCAGCAGTGTCCCCCGAAGCAAAAGTATAAGTGATGATAGTATTGACATAGAACAAGACGCATAAACCATCATGTTACAAGTAATCCCTAATAACAACCTCTACCAAATTCTGGATTAGAGTTCACTTCTCATTTCAACTCCAAGCGACAACAATATTAGACAAAACTCAATGCAGAGGATGGGTAGATTTCATGCAATGAAAATGAAGAAAGATCTATCAATTCATGTTTGCCCTAAAGTAGCTACTAAACTAAATGCAGATAAATGGATGAACATAAATAATTCAAGGTAGTCTTATCTATGTGTTCACATTATCACCTTAGGGGACATAACAGCCACTAAAAAGTATACGTTTGTGATAAAAAAATTACCTGTCCATCAGGAGCAAGTTTGGTATCCATCATATCCAGGTTCGGTCGATACCTCAATAGGTCTTCATCACCCTGTTGCTCGACCTTACCGTTCACCTCGGCATTCGGCACCTTATCCGAGGCAGCAGCGTTATCCGCAGCATTGGTGAGCTTCTGGATCTGGTACTCCATCTTCTTGTCTATCGGGCGAATCTACATCACAGAATTCAACAAAACACCATCAGTTATCTGACCACCAGATAAACGGAGATTGGCAGCCGAACAATCAACACCGGAGCGCAGAAGCACGCACCTTCTCGAGAAAGAGCCTGATCTCGACAAGGCTGCGCACGACGGGGTGTCTGTCCACGGAATGCCCCTTGGCCTTGCGGAGCAGGTAGTACACGAGGTCCTGGCAGTAGCTCAGCAGCAGGTGGTGCTTCGCCTCCAGGTACCCGATCCCATCGCCCGTCGGCAGCTGGTTCTTCCGCACCTACATACAATCCACCACATACAAAAAATGAGAACAATTACCAGCCATGCCAACCGGGAAGCAAACTGGAGGTTCCATTCGCTCTTCGCCCCCCAAAATTCCGGCGGTGACAATATGGGAGGGGAAAAGGCGGGTATTACCTTCCGGGTGAGGGACTCGACTTTGGTCCAGACGAGGTCGAGCCCGTCCTTCATCTCCTCCAAGGCGGCTAGCAGCTTCGGCGCGTCATCGCTGCGAACACAACCGAACCCGTGTGAATTGTAGCGCCTCTGTCGCTTTCCGTGGAACGATGGACGCTTGCGAGTTGAGAGAGCTTACCGCATGAGGAGTTGGGTCTTGATATCGCCGTCGGCCTCGATTCTCATTCTCATTTCTGAACTGCCAACATCCCGGGTTCGTCTTCCTTGCATGTATCTCGAAACTAATTCTGCACCTTCTTCATTTCAAACCTGCACAACATATAAGGGGTGTAGATAAGCACACTTTTAAACAAACAAGTGTAGTGCATAAAACTGAAATATTAAATAAACTCATGAACTGAAATATAGTGGCAAATAGGCAATCATTTTCTAAGAGAAAAGCAGTCCCTTGAACGGAACTTTTATTTTAAATTATAGCATGTTCAACGAAAACTATGCATGCGACATCAATGTATCTCTTTTAACTATTCGCAATAATCCCTGATACAGCCAAAATCCCGTGCCTGCCCTGTTTCGCCAATTAACTCTGATCCTTGCGTGAGATTGGTATGATATGTGATGGATCTAAGCTCTGATCTGGTATGATCAGGAATGCTGTGCAAGAAGAGCTACTACGATGAGGACCTGTCTGGAACACGGCAGGCAACAGTTTAACTCCTGCATATCAGTGAGAGTGAGCCAGGGACGCGAACGGCCCGACAACGGTGGTGACACACGGTTCTGTAGGCATCGAAGCGACGCTGCTGCATCGAAGCGACTCTCCCGTCCGTCGTCCAAACCCCACGCGTGCTACCAAAATCAAGGTCTCCCCCGACGCCAATCTCCGTCCGGCCGAGTGCTACCAAAATCAAGCGGGAGAAGGATGGAGATGAGGAGGGAGAGTATGGGGACGAGGGGGGCCATACCTTCTCCGTCCGGCCGGCGGTGGAAGTCGACGAGGCGGCGGCGCGATGGTCCGCCGGTGCAGGAGAGGAAACGGAGCGGCTGGAGGTAGGAGGGCGTCGAGGCGGCCGGGCGGCGCGCGGCGAGGGAGGCGGCCGGGCGGCGAGGCGAGGCTGCAGAGCCGCTCGGTCGTTTATTTTGGATCGAACCTAAAGATGGGTTTTCCATTTGGCCCATTGGGCTCTTTTTTAGGTTCCTAACCATTGGTTCGATGGGAACCATGTCCCCATTTATATTGTTAGGGCAGGAGCACTTGACCAGACACGTTGATCTTGTACATTTGTTTCTAATTTTATTTTGAGATGGAACAGCCTATTCTATTAATTAAGAGGCTCGGCTAACTCACCGGCCACCAACACCGATACAGAGTCAGATACATTGTCCAGCCATAGGCGCCTAGACTCACATCGGCTTACACCAATCGCCCCAAGGGCGTGTGCAACCTTATTACTGTACAAATGTGTGGGCAGTAACTAAACTGAACAGAGTTAAAAATGAAATGAATAAATGACCGACACCTTCTGGGGCACGATCAAACTATGTCGTTTCAACAGCTCGCACCACATTGTTGGACAATGAACTAAATCAACATGTAATTTCGTTTCTACACGCTATTCCTAATATATAAGAGAATGTGATGCTGCCTAAATTAGATGTGTTTGTTTCTCTTAGGAACAATGGACCTAGTATGGATGAGAGGGACAAACTTTAGAGTATGTACGCGCATGAAGATGGCAGCAGTAGTGCACATGATGGAGGTGTTGAGGCTACGGATGGATATTTAACTTTGAAGCCACCGTAATGACGAACCAAGCCTTGGACGAATTATCCAAGATACCACTCTATTATTTTTGTCCAAAGTCTTCTACATAGGTGCTGCGCCACCTCGTTTTTGGGCCAGGCCCATGTATTTTTGGCATACCCCTTCATGGGTAATATTTAGAGTCTGTATTAATAAGAGAAAATGACTTAGGAAGGTTTTCGGCCTAGCCCACTAAGGGGTGACGAAAATCCCCTCTGTCCTCCTATAAATACAGCCCCTAGGGCACCGTTTAGACTTGGGTTTTGTTTAGTTAAAAGTTAGCCGTCACTGCAACTTCGCCGTACTTTATCTGTGTCAGATCGACCAGATTAAGACCGTTATCGAAACCCTACTTTTATCTCTAATCATCATATTGCGATATTCAGATTGCCAATTTTTAGTTCTTACTTGTTCTTCGATTGCTTGCAGGAATTAGACCTTAGTTGGTTTTTTTCGTTTGTGCTTCGGCACAGTCATAAACCACCTGGAGTTTGTGTAGCGATTGACAAGACGCAGTGTCCTCACGTGTTTGTAGTCAGATCGTTAATGTTGACGCAAACCAAATCGATAGTTATCATCTCATCGAAAGATCAGACACCTTTGCATCTATCACTCCCTCTCTCTGCTTCTTTGTTCCTCGGCTACAGCCAACAAATGCTAGCCGGGCGCCACTAGGCGTGAGCCTCAGATGCAGGCTCGTGCGGGCGCGGCCAAGGGCACGACCGGGCGTGGGCGTGGGCGGGTGTGGGCAGCAGGCGTGGAATGAGACGGGAGGAGGAAGGAGGCGGGAGGAGGAGGAGGAAGATGAATAGGAAAGGAAAAAAGGAAATAGAAAAATGATGGATAAGGTTTTACGGTGGTGTTTCCCGTATCTATTATGTGTGGGGGAAATTTCGTACCGTAAACCGTTTACGGTTGAACTGGATATCAGTTTTTTGACGACATTATCCGGTATCTCCTACAATTGCTCTTAGAGCATCTCTAACAGAGCCCTCAAACGCGACGAAACCTTAAAATAACTGCCAAAGACGGTTTCAGAACCTTAAAAACGAAAATAGCAGCAACCTTAAAAGGCGCGGGCCCGTAAATGAGTTTGAGGGCGACCGTGAAATCGGCCCGCAGAACTGCGAATCCACAGGTTTCGCGCACGAACCGCCGGGCCCCTGTATATTGCGATAGCGGTTGGCGGGAGGGACATTTCAGCTGGCCCCAACCCGTCTTCCTCCCCCATCTCGCCGCCGCCTCCGCCGCCCGTCCCGCCGCCCTCGATTTAGGCCCACCCCCCCCCCCCCCCCGCCGCCGCTGCCGTCGCCGCGCCCCAGTCGAGTCGCCCCGCCTCCGGATCTACCTCTCCAGCCCTTTGGGAGTCGCCGCGCCGAGGGAACACCGCATCCCGGCCAAATTGCCGCCGCCGCGTCGGATTTGACGGTACTCCATTTTCCGACCAAATTAACACTTTTTTCCGTCGCTTCTAGGCGTAACTTGAGGTCTGGTATGCATTCCAGATGGAGTTGACCCCGTGCGCCGAGTTTGTGCTCTCCGATTCTTCCTCCTCCGATGACTCGGACGTAGAGGCCTTGTTCGAGAGTCGCCGGAGCCAGATGGTGGTTGCGGTCCTCGCCATCAAGGAGTTCGAGGACCGGCATAGAAGAACGCAGCAAGGATCCAAAGCTGGCCGCCTCTGCATCCCTCGGAACCGCTTCTACGGCAACGAGCTGCTGATGCGAGACTATTTCGCCGAAAACCCGACGTATCCGGCTCACATCTTCCGGAGAAGGTACCGAATGCGTCGTTCTCTTTTTGTGAAGATAGTTCAAGTTTGCGAGGCAAATTGCCGTTATTTTACCCACCGACGGAATGCTGCGGGTTTGCTAGGATTTAGTGCGTATCGAAAGATCTCGGCCGTGATGAGAGTGATTGCATATGGCATTCCAGCTGACTACGCCGACGAGTATCTTCGCATTGGTGAGGATACTACGATCGAGTCGGTTCGAAGATTTGCCAAAGTGATCATTCGGGTTTTCGGCAAAGTCTATCTTCGAGCACCAAACGAAGAAGACACGGTGAGGTTAATGGCCACAAATGAGAAGCGAGGTTGGCCGGGCATGCTAGGTAGCATAGATGCATTGGACTTGGAAAAATTGTCCCAAGGCTTGGCACGGGCAGTACTGTGGAAAGGGAGGTGATGCAACAATTGTGCTAGAGGCCGTTGCATCCGAGGATTTATGGATTTGGCATTGCTTCTTCGGTTTGCCGGGCACGCTGAATGATATCAATATTTTACAGAGGTCCCATCTACTTCGTAGGCTAGCAGAAGGTGATGCTCCGGCTTGCAACTACACTGTTAATGGACATGAGTACACAAAGGGCTACTATCTTGCCGATGGTATTTATCCTACTTGGTCTACATTTGCGAAGACCATCTCCAAACCAACAGGAAATAAGGAAGTTGAATTTGCAAGGGCACAAGAGGCGTGTCGAAAGGACATAGAGAGAGCATTTGGTGTTTTGCAATCTAGATTTGCCATTGTTCCAGGACCTGCCCGTTTTTGGGACAAAAATACTCTGAAAAACATCATGACAACATGATCGTTGAGAATGAAAGGGACTTGAACTTGGATTTGTCGTATGACAATGTTGGTAGCCGTGTGAAGCCAGCTAGAAACCCAGATTGCGTACAAGCATTTCTTCAGACTTACAGGGAGATTGAGAATGAGAACACACACAAGCAGCTGCAACTAGACCTCATTGAGCACACATGGCAGTTGCACGGGCAGTAATTTGTTTGCTATTTTTCTTCATTTCAGTTCATTTTTCATTTCACTTCAGTTTATTCATGTATGATTGAGACAATTGTTTCCATTCGGCACTACTTCTTGTATTGGATTATTGTTGATTCGACATTTTATTGTAATAATATGGATTATTGGTTGAGCTAGTAATTTTTATTGTCAAATGGCTCATCTTTGGTGAAATGATGAAAACTGTGTGGTTTTAAGGTTTCTGTTTTGAGAATCTATTTACGGGTACTGCTATAGCACGCGTCGTTTTCGGCCAAAAAATGCGACTTTCGCAGATCTTAAAATGGTTTTAAGATTCCGTGGTTTGAGGGCTCTGTTAGAGATGTTATGCGGTAAGCACGCCATGCATCTAAAGCGTACTTGCTCTTATGCGGTAAGCACGCCATGCATCTAAACACAAGTTAACATAAACAAGTTCTAGCGCGAATTCGTGGTGCAAATAAAAAAATAAAACCAATAGCGTCACATGATGAACAGCTATCCTACAGCTCATCCGCTGACTTATACACGTCTCCATCGCAGAAAGCAGGACAAGAAGCATCACAGATTCACTAGCTAACGAGTGATGGCGATCGCCACGGTCGACCTCCGTGGCCTGGAGCATGGAGGCCCAGGGTGGGGCGAAGCCCGTGACACGGCGACCGCGTCCATGGTGGCGCACGGCTACGTCGTGGTCGCGCACGACGCGCTCGGCCCGGAGCTCCGGCAGGCGCTGTTCGGCCGCGCCATGCCGGAGATCTTCGCGCTCCCGGCGGAGGCCAAGCAGCGTAACGTCTCCACCAGCGTGGGCCCCTACAGAGGCTACATCTCCAACATCCCGGCATGAACTGGGAGAGCCTGCGCCTCGCCGACGCCACCGACGCCGGCCGCGTCCGCGAGTTCGCCGAGCTCATGTGGCCACAGGGAAACCCCGCCTTCTGGTAATTGAGGCCACCATTTTTGTATTGGAGAATGAAATAAAGGCCACCATCACTCACGGTCACGGCTCTGCCTTCCATGTGTGCAGCGACACAGTTGTGTCGACGGCCAAGAACATGTTCGAACTGCTGCAGACGGTGGAGAAAATGATCCTTGAGGGCCTCGGCGTCGAGGAGGAGCACATCGACGCGCACTTGGACACGCTCACCCACGCCCTCCGGCTGTCGAGCTACGGGGTCCCATCGGACATGGAGACAAGCATGTCCATGAGGGCGCACCACGACGACAGCATGATCACCACCATCGTCCAGCACGAGGTGGAAGGCCTCGAGGTGCAGGCAAAGGACGGGAGCTGGCTCGCGGTGCCGCCTGCGCCGGACACGATCACCTTCGTCGCCGGCGAGATGTTCACGGTGAGAGACCGTTCTTCTCCCCCATTGCTGATTGTGTCTGCGTGCGCATCTCCAATTCTGATGGCACCGCTCGCAGGTCGTCACCAACGGAAGGGTGCCGCCCTGCCTCCACCGTGTCAGGACGCCGAGCAACCGTGAGCGCCTCTCAGTGCTGTTCGGCTGCAAGGGAAAAGACGGCGTCGCTCTGAGCGCGATGCCCGAACTCGTTGACGATGACCACCCTCTGGTGTACCGTCCCTGCAAGAACGACGACTACAGCAAGTTCCGGCACTCCGCTGACGGGCAGAAATTAAGTGATCCACTGAAGGCTTTCTGCGGCGTGGAGAAGGATGGATTACCCATGGAATGATCAGGGTTCACAACAAGTCAAAGTTCAGTTTGTATCACCGTCTTCAGTGAGGTCGTCGCAGCTGCTACTGAAATTTACTGGAATTTCTGAATGTAATTCGCATTTCATAAAAAGAAAATATTACACCTCTCACAACGAGCCATGGAGATCTGCCTAGTCAAGTCAAAACATTTTTGTTTTACAAATGCAAAGGAACATGCCAAAACAAATTTCACAACAAATAGGTTGCCCGAAACACAAACAAGTGATGAGCGTATTCCAAAAAATAAACAAGTGATACGCATAAATAGGTACAACAGCGATTGATTGCATTTGCAATTGTTAGAGTCATGTACATACTACAATAGTACAATACCATGCCTCCGCACTTCAGTGACACGCAGTAACAGGCTTGCTGTGGGTAGAATGCTGATCAACACTCTTACATAATTGAGGAAGAGAAGAACTCACCAGATCTGAACGATCCTGGGGTGAGGTTCAGTTTGTGGATAGGGCGTTATCATGTACTCCCAGATCAAAAAGGCTAACTGAAGTGGCTTGTTACTCTGGATTTTCGACTTGCGGTTGAGATGTCAGTAAGAGATATTTCGTAGAAACAAGAGTTTTCAGTTGGAACACCAGAGATTTCACTTGAGGAAAGTGCAACCCAGGAACAAAAATACATAAGCAACCAGCGAAGTAAGGAGCTCCAGAGACCAAGTAGGCGGGACAATAAATGTAGGGATCACCGGAACGATCAGAGAGCCTACTATCCAGCCACTCACAAAGACTCCAAGCCTGAAAGAACGCAACGAGTAAACATTCTGGACCTGACTAATAACTAGTGAGGTACATTGCTATGGAAATGCTCACTAACCCTGTCGCAGACGCCCTGACAAGGTTTTTCATCTTGTCATTAAGGAAGTATATGCATGAGACTAGGGACATTGCAAGCTGCAACAGAAAACCATCAATGGTCTACGTTAAAATTCATAGAACCAGTAAGGAAAATATCATTGGTATAGTAGGCTTAATGTTATATGTAGATTTTCTGTTTAATGGTTCCAATTCTCAAACTGCAAGAAAATATCTTCAGGTCATTATGAGTCCCTAATTTTCTAGTACAAAAGAACAAGAACGTTGAAGGAGACTCTAGAAAATCACCATAGCAACCCAATCTCTTCATGTGAGAATTTTTTACCACCCCAGATCCAGATAGTCTTAAGACTCTGATCTCTAACAGGTTTAGTGCCTAGAAAAAAATCATTGAATTGGTTGGAAGACCATAGCAAACATACCTGGAAGGTAGGTCCAGTCTCAGCAGAAGTTGCAATGCTCCACCCGGCAAGAAAGACAAAGAAAGCCAATCGTCTCGACACAACATCCATGGCTGGCACCTCAAAATATCCAAGTAGTGTCTTAACCCATGACGGGGATTCTTCCACTTGCTTTTTAAGTTTGCTTTCCAGGTTTATTTTGGACTTCTTACGGTGTGAATAGCTTTTCATCATTATCTTATCATAGGCACCTTCAATTGCCTCTTCGCTTTCTTCATACCCAGCGTACTGTTGAAGAAGGAAGTTTCTTGCACTATTTATCTCTTCTTCAGTTGCATCATGATCAACACCAAGAAGCTTGTAGGGATCCCATGTTTTCTGTCTTGGGAATACTAGAGCGTGCTCTACAAATACACATCAAGTCGGCTTAAATAGAGATACAAAAGATGGGACCAAAGTACAGCACCAAACTGAAGATGTAATCTCATAGCTTCTATTAAAAACACGTAGTAAGTTAGTAAAATAAGAGCAGTGAGCAAGAAAAGCATACAGGAAACTTGAGCATTCGGCACGCAGTGAAATGATAAAAAGGCATGCATTCCAGGTTCATTCGTCACAAGTTACCCTAAACTTCGGTAACCCAATCTCTACCACTTCAGTTGCAAATTCTGCAAACATCCGCTGCATCTAAAAAAAATGAAATGACCATTTGATTTCTGTTTCGACTGCTCGTTCAAGAAGACAAAATAACATTTAGTGAAGACGGAAAGGATACAAATCTACTTTAAAAACTGTAGTTCGAGAAACACAGAATGATAAAAAAGTTACAGAAAGTCACATTTGATGTCTCACAACATGAAAGCAAGTTTTGTACCTAGAATCTACCTGCCTGGGTTTATCTCAGCAACTCAACGAAGCTAGGAAATAGCTTCAGGCAACCAGTTTATGGATACATAGCAAGGACTAAGTTAGGTAGATATGGTTGGTTTATGCCCAGTGCAGCTAGGGAGTATATTTTGATTTCGCACGACATCTAGTTCATATGATCACTTTGATCCCAAAAAATAGCAAGAAGGTAATATGAGATTCTCCCAGACTTTCCTTACAAATAAGCAAATGCATTCAGTTCATGCCATTTGATTCTAGCTGTACAGGTCAAGAATAAGAATAAATCTGAAAACAATTAACAGAAGAATGGCAACCTCCAAGTCCAGAACAGTTTAGGAAATTCATACAGCAAATATGGCCGCGGCCTTTGAAGCGTTGCCCTTGGGACTGCAGCTAATTGCTGCTAGTTGTTTTACGACCGAAAGCACCACATATGGCCATATGGGAGCCATACAGCATTCTTGAAAAGTCAGAACTGCCCATTAAGCCCCATCATTCACACTTCCACGCAGTCACAAATTCCAACATATACCACTTATCGTGACCTAGTTATGCATTACCCCATCTAATGAAAAATCGTCTAGATTACTCATTTAGAAACTTTGAATACACTTTTCCTGATGAATTACCATTGGGCAAGTTGTGAGGTGATGATTGACGCTCAAAAATATCATGACAATGACGAGGAATTGATCAGATGGTTAAGAGAAGGCTGGACATTATCGTCGATAGTGCACTCAAATCTTTACATATTTTGTTACAAGTGGGATCCCGCCAAAATCCCAATTATAGCTCATTTTGTGATTTCCAGTTAAAATTTTGAGACCAAATTTTAAACTAGAAGTTGGATTACTAAGTGAGATTTAAGCGGGATCCCGCTTGACACCTTAACCTAAGATGCCTAACTATTCTAACGAAACATGCACAATGCCAAAATGGAGTAAAACCGTGTTGATTTTTTTTTATATGGTGTAAATCTTATTTTATTTCACTAAATGGGGTAATAAGTGTCACAAATGCGCATTTGTGGGGTAAAAGGTGGAATTCACTCAAAAAAGGGGGAGTAAAGCTGCACAGCTAACATCTCATATGGTGTAAATCTTATTTTATTTCACTAAATGGGGTAATAAGTGTCGCAAATGCGCATTTGTGGGGTAAAATGCGCATTAGAAAAAGCTAACATCTCGAGCTTCCAAAGTCAGCAAGGTATCGCCAGACTTATCAGGGCAAGGGTAACACACATAAACCATCCACAGCATCAACTGGAGCAAGGGCTTTCTCCGTTCTTACCACTGCCGTAGCCACCACCGGCGCCGACGGAGAGGCTCGCAGAGCAACAGGCGCGCCGCAGCAGCGGTAAGGACACGCCTCCCCGTAGCACCACACCATCGTCCGCCCCTCCGCTGCGAAATTCACCAAACCCACATGGTCCAGTTAGCTCACGAAAGTGGAGGTCAATACAGGACGCAAAGATGGGGGAACGGAATTGAAGCAAAGGGGAATCGAACGTACGCGTGGTAGGGCCTTGCGAGCCGCCGGAACGGGCGGGCGAGAACATATGCCTGGCTGAAGGCGACGGCCGCCTGCATCTCCGCCGCCCGCGTCGAGGTGCCGGTGGAAGGTGGAGAGGATTGAGGCGGTGTGTGCGCGAGTCCGAGAGGGAGAGAGAGGAAACAGAGAGGATACTGGAAATTGGATAGAGGAAGGCGGAGGCGGCGAGGTTGGTGTGTGCGCGTGAGCGTGACGCATTTGTCGGGCTTTCTGAGCCAGGCCCGTCTCAACTCAGAACTTGTGGGCTTATGGCTAGTGGGCGATTTTAAACAAAAGCAGGCGTGAGGAACATATGCTGGTGCCACCGGAAAAAAAATAGTTTGAAATGTCAAAAAATCAAAACAAAAATATGGCTCGTACATCTCGACATTTATGTGCTCACATCAAATTTCGCGAGATATTTGACTTTTTTATGCCATGTATAAAAAGACTAAAAAATGTCTCGTGAATAGCCTGTTTTAACACATAATTCAGTCTTTTTACGTGACATTAAAAAAATATTGGACTTTCGTGAAATGGCTTTGCGAGAACATAGAATGTCAAAATATATGTGTGGATTTTTTTTACCTTTTTTACATTTCAGAAGGCGTTTAAAACAAATTTTAAAAACCGAGAGCATTATCTTCATTGGCGACAGTGTTTCTATATGTTGATTTTGTGTTTATTTTGTAGTGTCGCCTCCTCTTTTAATTCAAGAAAATTATATATTATATAGTCGGTTTTAGGTCAAGGCCAAGAGGGACGTGAAAGAACCGGACGATCAACGGGAAAGTTGCACCCCTGACGCGACTAAGGGGTCAGACGTGTTGAGGTGGCTTCTGGGCCCCTGGTCCTTGTCCGACCTCCATCTTTGTGCAAAATCTTCATGTTTGTAAAAAATTAATGTGCCAGAATCCAAATCCAGAAGGTTATTGAAACGTAATAAGGAAAACATGGATTTCTCCTTTCTATAGTTATAACCCAATCAAGAGATTTCGTGGGAAATCTTATAAAAAAATTCAAAAGATGATGGTTTTTCATGATGTGATGCATATATGAGATAACAACATAATAAGCTAAAAAGGCTCATAGAACGTTTTTGACGCATCAAAAGCTACAATGAAACTTAAGATCATGCGCATACTCCATACTTCATATTGAAGTATCATATTTCAAAATAATCACCCATGAACATAAAATTGTTTAGATTATATTACGTTGTATACGATAACATTAGATTGTGACATGTTTTGTATCAACCGTTGCATGCATGCAAGTGCTTTTGTTAGTTTCTGAAATAAAATAGTCCTACACAAAATTAAAAATGGAAACTTAGTTAGTTGGATTCCGGTACAACCTTTAGTACCTCCATTGGAGAGTGAATATCTGGCTAAACTTGCAGTTCATGGGTTTGTACTTGCTCCTGCAAATTGAGCATTTTATTAGTTTAAATATTTTTAAAGGATAATAGTATATTAGTTATTTATATACTCCCTCCGTTCACTTTTATAAGGCATACTAGCTATCCCTACATACATACCAAAATGAGTGAATCTAGACTTATTTTGTACATAGATTCACTCATTTTAGTATGAACTTGATCAAAATGGAAAGGATAGCTACTGTGCTTTATAAAAGTGAATGGAGGGAGTACTTTAATATTTGGGGGCATCCTTGTCTTGGGGCCAGTGAGACCATCATGTTTGTTCATCTAGTGGGTCGGATCTACTCTGATTGATGTCTAGCAACAACATGTGTCTGTAACTCCTCTTTTAGCCGGTGTACCTGACGATTCAGAAGCAGGCAATGTAACAGCTGATGAACCTGAACAGAATAAGGTGATGGTCTGTGTCCCTCAACAAGACCAAGGAGTGGTATATGTAACACCTCCTCAGGCTAGTGAATTTGAACAATTTGAGGTGGCGGTCAGGGCACCTCAACAAGATCAGTTAGTGGCTGATGAAAGTTAAGGTAGCGGTCATCCATGAACAAGTCCGGGTAAAATCTTCTGAGGTCCGGGCACCTAAGGTTTGAGGAGGTTGAAGAGTCGGTCCATTTAATACCAAATATTTTGCTCAAGTTGTAAGACTTTTAATCATATCATCTACAAATGAGATTGTCTTTCTCATCTCATTGACATCACAAAATGGGATAAACAAGAGATATTTCGAAATACGTAACGAGAGGTTTTAGTGTCTCTAGGTTTGTAAACTGCAGCAGACATGTACACAAACATATACCATAGGATAAGCTGACGGATAGCATGTTTGAATTTTTTTTAGGCAGATTGTTTTGTATATTTGTATTAATCACATGAATTAAAGCGCGGGGTGGTTCGTCGAGCTACCTCGTCATCTCCGTCGCCTCGAACACCTTTTGATAAATGCCACCAAAAGTACAAGAAGATCTCCCACACATGGCCACGCAGCCAAACAATCGATCATGCTCCTTAAAGAAGACCAGATCAATCAATAAAAACCACATTTGAGGCTACTAATTGATTAACTTCGATAGTTAGGCAAAGCTGGCGCATAGCGCGGATTTGCTGTGTTCTCTCCTCTACCTAAGCTAACGGTTGGAGGATCTGCTTCCGGAGAGATGTTTTGTGGTACCCTTAAATAAATAACAGCCATCCATTTTCGTGCATCCAACAAAAGTGGACTAGTACAAATCATACTATTCAGGAAAATCGGCAGCGGACAAAAAAAACTTGTAGACGGGCCTCGGCCCAAAATTGCTCCCCGGCCCACAATCCATGTTTGAGAAAACATGTTTCGAACCCTAGAATCGATCCAATCTATGTCGCGAAAACAGAGGGAGGCAGGCGACACGGTGGGATGGATCTGCTGTAGACCGGGAGGACAAATAAAGTCAGACAAACCAAGTTCTACCAGAACTTGAAACTACAGTCAGTTTTCCTATGAACTTATACCAGATACAAAAGAAATCAAATCGTTTTCTTATTACAGATCAAAGAGTAGCATAAAGTAACCAGCTCAACAGCAAATCCTCTTCAACGCCAGCGCCCATCCATTGCTTCTATTGAATATCTCATTAATCACTGCAAAACTGCAGCAGCTCCACCAAATTGTCTACCTAGAACTTTTGTCCTCTGCAATCCAACAAAAGAACGACTAAAATGTACTCCCTCCGTTCCTAAATATAAGATGTTTTAGGTTTTGTCCACATTCACATGTACACAAGTGTATCTAGACACATTTCATATATATGTTCACTCACTTTAGTGTGTATGTGGACAACATGTGCAACACCTAAAACATCTTATATTTAGGAACGGAGGGAGTAAAACCGATTATACTAGACATATTTACAGGAAAACCTTTTTAAATCTACAGGGTATAATAACATGAGTTTTCACAGCTAGGTACATATATTTAACTGAAAAGGTTCCATCAGTATTCTAAACGAGCTGAGCATCCACAACGAGTAAGAGCCTTTGAAGTTCTTTTCGGTTCAGGTCTTTCGAAGTTTGCCAACATACAATACCCTTATTTAAAGCACATGTAAAGACGCCTGAAACACGTCCTGATTCCTCCTGGTTCCTGGCAAATATTCCACCTCTTCCTTTCTAAAACTGAACCTTTTGACCTTTGCATAGTCATTATAAAACTAGAATCCTTCGTCTTCACTTCTGAAGGTCTTGCTAACCACGGGGGTACTCATCATGCTCCTCATGCTCCATCTATGAAAACTGCATATCAGAAAATTAATATTCATGTTACTACTCAAATAAATCATGTCTCAAAGTAAAAAAAAAAAGATAATTTCATGTGCAAGATGAAACGACATGTGATTTTTCTGATCATAAATATATTTTGCTCTCTACTCCTGCAATATTTCCCTCTGTTTTCCATTATATGCACACACAACTTGATAAATTTCCAACATATGGTTTGATTTACATTTTTTAGTTGAGGGCTGTAGACCTGTAGTAATTTCTTGTATTGGATAAGTGCTAAAAATTGGAGGGGAACATGTTCAGCTATGGATCATCTGTGATCTCCTACCTACTACTGATTCCTACTTCTACATCACACGAATCACATGTAAACTAAAATGCTAAGGGATCGAAATCGAATAGAGAGGACCGTTTATACTCCCAGCGGAATTTCGCTATACCGATGAATTTACTACCTAAACTCAACTGGGCAGTACATCAATCAGCAATAACACACACACACAAACGTGTACCTCGTGCCTCACGGAGATTCGGCCGGCGGTTGTCAGAACAAACTGAGTTCCCTTGCCGGTCAAGGACAAGAGCCGAAGGGGAGGACGGACGCGGTAGAGTCATGTGGCGGCGGAGGTAGATGCGGTGCAGCGTGGAAGTGGCGGCGGTATCATGTGCGAGGAGGAGGAAGAGGGGCCGGCGGCGGGATCGGGCGTGACGAGGCGCCGGCGGCGAGATCGGACGTGAGGAGGGCGGCGGCGGGATCGGGGCGTGAGGAGGGCGGCGGGTTCCTTGACTATCTGTCATCGCATCGGCCGCTTCGTACCGCATCGCTACTTTTTTTCCTAAAAACAAAACATACTACCAGCTTACTGGGCCGGCTGGGCCTAATCTTCGCCTCTCATCTCAGCCATCCATATGAAATCATACTGGTCACCGGACCGTAAAACAAGCCTCCGGAGAAGCAATGTCTGATTTGGACTCATGTGTTCACCGATTCCATTTCGACGAAGAGAGAGAGGCATATGGCCAAATCAAAGTTCTTCCTACAAATACTGCACGACATATATAAAGCTTTGCTTATTAGCCCATGCATGTCATGCACTAATGTGACAATTGTCTGCCTAATGCGTGCATGACGAGGGAAAGCATTTTATGTTGCCCGAATTGTTTACTTGTTGTACGGCTCCGTATGATGCGTCACGCTACGGCGGGGCTGCTGTTGGGAGAAAATAACGGTCAAATCAAATCCTCTCGAATCTTCTCGGAACCGTGTAATCATACTCCACTTGGCTCACAATCGGAAAACAATGATAGTCCTTAGCTGAAAGTCTACAGAATTACGTCGATTAGGTGGCTGTAGAGCTTATAATTGTGGCTTCCATAAGCTTTATTTTTTCAGAGAGAGGGGGTGATGATCGATGAGCCACATGAGAGAGAAAAAAAATCAGACATGAATAATTTATGAGCAAAGTCAATGAAACACAGGCCAGCCATGCTAGCCTGCGAGTGTGCATGAGTTTTGTGGCTACAGTTTACTTCAAGTAGTGGTCCATTTGGTTCACTGACTTCCTGAAAGTGAAAATCTTACCCACCGGAGTATGTGTTATTCCGTCACTTCCTGAATGTGAAAAGCTTTAACTAGCCTCGTGTCATCTGTTGGACCTTGGGGAAAGAACAGCTTACCCTGTGAATCCAACAAAGCCATTCTGTAAGGTACGGCTGAAACAAGCAAGTACTTGTATGTGTACATACATGACGGAATGACAGATACTCTGGTACAATTTGAACAAACATTCCAGTTTGCAAGCGTTAAAAAACAAGCTCACGGGCGAGGTGAGGATACATATCACCATTTACATGTGTGTGTGATCACAGCTGGGAGAAGAGAGCATCCCGTGATCGGTGATCTCTTTGAGGCTGTGATGATTACTCTCAGTTTGCAACCATAATACTGTCTAAAGTACACATGTTAGGACAGGAAAGCTCTCCTTTTCTGAAGAACAAGCAAGGACAGCTCGCTGGATGTTCCTTTGATGATCAGAAGGCGAGGAAGAATCGCTTGTTCCTGCTCCTGCGGCCAATGGAGTCGGCGGCCACGAGGTTCTTGGCGATGAGCTTCTGCGCGTGCCGGCTCTTGATCTCCACCCTCATGCTGTCCGTCTTGCCCATCTTGTCTTACGCCGCCGCAGCCGCCTTCTTCACCGCTCCCTTCTTCCCGCCGCCGCCGGCCCGCATCTTGGACCTGATCCCGTCCACGAACCTCCCCAGCTGCCCCATCATCACCATCGATCTTCCCTGCAAAGGCGATACAAAACATGAACAAACTAAGTGCTAGGCTGCTAGCTGAATTGTAGAGGCAACGGCCTGACTGACCGATGCTGCACATGGATAACAGAAACAACGTACGTACCTGATTAAGCAGGAAGGCGCTCAAGCAGCTGGAGCTAGCCGAGGCAGAGAGGTGGGATAAGAATACTGGAAGCCAGGAAGGAAGTGGCGGGTAGACATGACTAGATACATCCACATTTGGTGCATAGCAAGTCAATTAAATTGAAACGGATGGAGTAGCTAGCGGTGGCGGTTAAATAGAACCATGCATTGCAATTTGCAAATGCAGCGGCGGAAGAAAGGCGAGGTGACGTAGGAGTAGTAGCAGAAAACGACCTGAACTGAAAATGGCTCTAGCTGCTCTTTCTTTCTTTTTGGCTGATGAGGAAGAAAATAAATGCCTCTAGCTCTTGATTGGCGGGAAAAGACGCATTGAGGGAGGATTGAGGAGATGAGTAGTAGCCACGGATCAACGGAAACGCAATCCGCGCGAGGACTTAGAGCCAGGATCTTGAAAATCTTCGGTTGCGTAAGGATTTTGGATGGGATCATTCAGACGACCCCATTATCGCGGGGTTGGATGGAGATGGATGTGTTTGACGGGCGCCTCCGAGTGCAGCTGCTTCACCGGGCCAGCAACGCTAACCACGTACCGTCGCTCGGGAACCTGTGGTTAATCACGGAAGGAAGTTCGCGTGGTATTCTCTGTTCCGACGTGAGATGTGTTGGAAAATTAGGCAATAAATTCATGATTAATTCCAGAATATTAAACATAACTAACCAGCTACTAACATGTAGAATACGAACATACTAGATGTACTAATCAACATGAACAGCAGCAACACATACGCCAACATATCCATAGCAAAACAGTTCAGAACACGCCGCACGTACCGAACGGTTGTAGAGGAAGTAGTCGTTGGAGCAGCGACGGCAGCAGCTTGAGCGGCGACGGTAGCAGCTCGAAGGAGACGACGTTGGAGACGAGTCGCCCGCGGACCCGGAGATCGTCCAGGAAGTCGAGCCGTGATGAAGAACTTGAAAGCAGTCGCGCGGAGCGCTTCCCAAAAACCTTATTCGCCCTCTCCCGTACAGGATCACAAGGACGAGCGGTTCCGGAGACCTGCTGTCCCGTTCGCCGGTGCACGGGATGGAGTAGACTACGGTGGCGGCGCAAGGCACGAGATTGGCAAAACCTAGATTGGTTCGGTTTTGCAGCGCACGACTTTATATAGTGCGGCTCGGGAAAACCCTAACGGGTACAACGTGGGCCAAGTCGCGCACGTTTTAGGTCGGTTACAGTAGCCCACGATCCGGGAGCGACCCGAACCGACTAACTGTGACGCGTCCGTCCAAACCGTTTTCCCGGACTGCAAAAATAAAGCTCGGCTCGGCGAGATTCCCGCAACCCGCGGCGCGTCGTGACGAGACGGGCGGGCGGTGCGGTGCGTGCGTGCGAGCGGCGGCGGAGGAGGAGTGCGCACGAGAGAGCCTCTTGTTCTCACAAGCTTACCAAGTGTACAACACTCCACCTTATAAGGTGGTGTTTGTCTCCTCCAACTAGCAATGTGGGACTAAACTTTAGCTCCCACTCCACTCCCATGTGTGCTGCCATAAAAATGGGCTTTGAGATTTTCTGAAATTGCTTATTGGGCTGCCCAAATGGGCCCAAATTTTAACAATCCCCCACCAGATCTCAAATTCCCATTTAGAGATTTTGCCAAACCTCGTTTCTTGTTTATATACCAGTGTTTCAGCAGAGACTGTTAAGTTGAACTTCCGCCTAGAGCTTCAAGCTACATCTACCAGCAACTTGAACAATGGACGAACCTTGAATTGCAAGTTTGGTGCCAATAGACTTCACTCAAAGTCATAACCAGTACGTGGCTGCCAGTAGCCTACCCCGCGGGTGGAGCATATGCGTCATACTCCCTGGTCTCTTCATGAGCTTACTAGAGATCACCCAAATCTCATAGACTGCGACGTTTAACAGTCGGACTCATATAGGTGTGTTCTTTCAAGGTCGCTCTGTAGGATAGCACCTTTGCTACGAATAGCCAACAGAAACACATTAAGGCATATTGCCAACCTGCCTTACAGAATGTGAGAGTTATGCATCTTCCCACGGAGAGGGTTAAAAATAACTCTCCTCAGTTAAACCACTAGCTTGTTCTTCCCAGGTCCTAATTCACGGGATCTCCGATCACATAGGTTGGGTTACCACTATGGTGTAACGCTCACGGGTCTCAACCCCATCTCCCTCGATGCACTATCTATCACATTACGTGATAGTCCCTTCGTAAAGGGATCTGCCAGGTTTTTGTCTGTTTGAATATAACTAACAGTTATTACTCCGGAGTTTCTCATTTTCCTGACAGACTTCAAGCGTCTCTTGACGTGTCTTGATGACTTCGCATTATCCTTAGCACTGTTCACTTTCGTAATAACCGTTTGGTTGTCACAGTTCATAAGGATGGCCGGTAATGGTTTCTCAACCACCGGCAAGTCCATCAAGAGCTCACGCAGCCATTCTGCCTCAACAGAAGCTGTATCTAAAGCAGCAAGTTCTGCTTCCATGGTTGACCTCGTCAAAATGGTCTGTTTGCAAGACCTCCATGACACTGCGCCACCTCCAAGAATAAATGCATATCCACTTGTGGCGTAGAGCTCATCAACATCTGAGATCCAGTTCGCATCACAGTATCCCTCAAGCACCGCAGGGTGCCCTGAATAGTGAATCCCATAACTCATTGTACCGTTCAGATAGCGCATGACCCTTTCAAGTGCATGCCAATGATCAATACCCGGGTTAGACATGAACCTGCTCAACTTGCTCACAGCAAAAGAGATATCAGGTCTCGTCGCGCTCGCAAGGTACATGAGTGAACCGATCACTTGAGAATATCTTAATTGATCTCTCGTTTCCTTTTTGTTCTTTCTGAGTGTCACACTGGGATCATAGGGTGTTGGAGAAGGCTTGCTGTCTATATAACCAAAGCGGCTCAAGACCTTCTCAACATAGTGTGATTGCGTTAACGTAATCCCACTCTCATCCCTAATCAGCTTAATGTTCAGGATCACATCAGCTTGTCCCAGATCTTTCATATCAAAGCTCTTTGACAGAAAGACTTGACCTCATTTATCACTATCATGCTTGTACCGAAAATCAGTATGTCATCAACATACAAGCATAATATAACACTATCGCCCCCACCATGGCGATAATATACACACCTATCAGCCTCATTAATGGCAAAGCCTGCAGAAGTTAAAGTTCTGTCAAACTTCTCATGCCATTGCTTAGGTGCTTGCTTCAGCCCATACAAAGATTTTAACAATTTGCACACCTTTCTCTCTTCACCTTTTACTACAAACCCATCAGGCTGATCCATATAGATTTCCTCTTCCAACTCTCCGTTAAGGAAAGCTGTCTTTACGTCCATTTGATGAACGATAAGACCATAGGAGGCAGCCAGGGAAAGTAGTACTCGAATGGTGGTGAGTCTAGCAACAGGTGAATAGGTGTCAAAGTAATCTTCGCCTTCGCGCTGGGTGTAGCCCTTGGCTACAAGCCGTGCCTTGTACTTCTCAATAGTACCATCAGGCCTTAGCTTCTTCTTGAACACCCACTTACAACCCACAGGTTTGCAGCCGTAGGGTCGTTCAGATAATTCCCAAGTTCCATTAGAAAGAATCGAGTCCATCTCATTATGGACAGCTTCTTTCCAGTCATCAGCATCAGGAGATGCAAATGCCTCTGCAATGGACGTGGGAGTATTGTCCACAAGGTACACAATGAAATCATCACCAAAGGATTTTTCAGTCCTCTGTCTCTTGCTCCTCTTGGGAGCTGATTCATTGTCATCCTTCTCAAGGACTTCCTCAACAAGTGGTTGTTCAGAATGATCAACAGATGTACTAGGTTCAGCAAATATCTCAGAAGAAATTCTAGCAATGCTATGCATATCCTTCATAGGAAACATGTTCTCAAAAAATGTTGCATCACGAGATTCCAAAATAGTATCAACATGCATATCAGGTATCTCAGATTTAACCACTAAAAATCTATAGCAAATGCTCCGCTGAGCATAACCTAGAAAGACACAATCCACTGTCTTCGGTCCAAGTTTTCGTTTCTTAGGAATTGGAACATTGACTTTCGCCAAACATCCCCAAGTACGAAAATAAGAAAGTGATGGTTTTCTCCCAGACCACTCCTCGTAAGGTGTCTTCTCTTTATCCTTGTTAGGAACTCTATTCAGGACATGACACGAAGTCAACAAAGCCTCCCCCCACCATGCCTTAGATAAACCAGCAGTGTCCAACATGGCGTTCACCAAGTCGGTCAGCGTGCGGTTTTTCCTCTCGGCAACCCCGTTTGATTGGGGCGAATAGGGAGGCGTCCTCTCATGAATAATACCATGTTCCTCACAGAATTCATCAAATACGTTGGAGAAATACTCGCCACCACGATCTGACCTAAGACGTTTGATCTTTCTCTCTAATTGATTTTCAACTTCAGCTTTATAAATTTTAAAGTAGTCTAAAGCTTCATCTTTAGTGTGCAACAAATATACATAACAGAACCTAGTAGCATCATCGATTAAAGTCATGAAATATCTCTTATCACCTTTTGTCAACACGCCATTCATCTCACATAGATCCGAATGTACGAGTTCTAGAGGTGCCAAGTTTCTCTCCTCGGCCGCCTTGTGAGGCTTTCGAGGTTGCTTAGATTGCACACAGCTATGGCACTTAGAACCTTTGGCAATGGTGAAAGTAGGAATTAAACTCAAACTGGAAAGTCTACTCATTAAACCAAAATTAACATGACATAAACGAGAGTGCCAAACATTAGCATCCGAATCCACACTGCCACAAATATGGTTTACTGACTTATTACAAAAATCCGATAATGAAAAGCGGAACAAGCCTCCGCACTCATACCCTTTACCAATAAATTGTCCAAACTTTGACACAACTACTTTATTGGACTCCAAGACTAATTTAAACCCATCTCTGCATAGAAGGGAGCCGCTAACAAGATTCTTGTTCATAGTAGGGACATGCTGCACGTTCCTCAGCTGCACGATCTTCCCGAAGTAAACTTCAGATCTACCGTGCCAACACCACGAACAGAAGCATGTGATCCATTCCCCATTAAGACGCTTGAATCTGCGACCTGATAAGAAGTGAACATAGAGATGTCAGCACATACATGAACATTAGCACCCGTATCAATCCACCAACATGGAGATTGAAATACTGAAAGCACAATCGGTAAATTACCGTACCCATCAGCATTGCTAGCGGTCACGACGTTGACATGCTTCTTCCCTTTCTTGTCTGCACGATCTGGGCAGTCCACAGAGAAGTGTCCGGGCTCTCCACAAGTGTAGCACTTTAGCTCAGATTTGTTCAGCATCTTCTTCTTCTTCTTGAAAGAAGTAGTCTTGGTAGGCATGTTGAAGGAAGGCTTGCTCTTTGCCTTGCTCTTGCCATGGTGAAAGTTCTTCTGCACCATGTTGGCGCTAGACTGACCTTCACCACCTCTCTCAGCAGTGTCCTTAGCCCGAGCCTTCTCCTCAACATCAAGAGACGCTATCAGGTTTTCAACCGATATCTCCTGTCTCTTGTGTTTGAGAGTTGTGGCGAAGTTCCTCCATGAAGAGGGCAACTTTGCAATAATGCATCCAGCCACAAACTTGTCAGGTAAGGCACACTTAGCGTGCTCAAGCTCCTTAGCAATGCACTGTATCTCATGAGCCTGTTCGACTACAGAACGGTTGTTAGCCATCCTGAAGTCATGGAAGCTCTCCATGATGTACAGTTCACTGCCAGCATCTGCTACACCGAACTTAGCGTTCAGTGCCTCCCAGAGCTCTTTGGCATCTGTAATGTGCATGTACACATCAAACAGCTTGTTGCTAAGAGCACTCAGAACGAGTCCCACAAAGGCAGTATTGGTTTCCTTGAACTTGTTCTGATCCTCGTCAGATATAGTTCCTTCAGGTAAACCCTCACTAGCCTCGAACACTTTCAGAGATCGCAACCACAGTGTGGTCTTGTACTGCCATCTCTTAAAGTCCACACCGGTAAACTTGTCCGGCCTCAGCGCATCAGATAGATGTCCCATGTTTAACTCAGGAAATTGCCTATAACACATATAAGGTTTTTGGATTGTTGGAAATTAGGCAATAATTCCATGATTAATTCCAGAATATTAAACATAACTACACCAGCTACTAACATGTAGAATACGAACATACTAGATGTACTAATCAACATGAACAGCAGCAACACATACGCCAACAGATCCATAGCAAAACAGTTCAGAACACGCCGCACGTACCGAACGGTTGTAGAGGAAGTAGTCGTTGGAGCAGCGACGGCAGCAGCTTGAGCGGCGACGGTAGCAGCTCGAAGGAGACGACGTTGGAGACGAGTCGCCCGCGGACCCGGAGATCGTCCAGGAAGTCGAGCCGTGATGAAGAACTTGAAAGCAGTCGCGCGGAGCGCTTCCCAAAAACCTTATTCGCCCTCTCCCGTACAGGATCACAAGGACGAGCGGTTCCGGAGACCTGCTGTCCCGTTCGCCGGTGCACGCCGGCGCACGGGATGGAGTAGACTACGGTGGCGGCGCAAGGCACGAGATTGGCAAAACCTAGATTGGTTCGGTTTTGCAGCGCACGCAGTGCACGACTTTATATAGTGCGGCTCGGGAAAACCCTAACGGGTACAACGTGGGCCACGTCGCGCACGTTTTAGGTCGGTTACAGTAGCCCACGATCCGGGAGCGACCCGAACCGACTAACTGTGACGCGTCCGTCCAAACCGTTTTCCCGGACTGCAAAAATAAAGCTCGGCTCGGCGAGATTCCCGCAACCCGCGCGCGCGTCGTGACGAGACGGGCGGGCGGTGCGTGCGTGCGAGCGGCGGCGGAGGAGGAGGAGGAGTGCGCACGAGAGAGCCTCTTGTTCTCACAAGCTTACCAAGTGTCACAACACTCCACCTTATAAGGTGGTGTTTTCTCCTCCAACTAGCAATGTGGGACTAAACTTTAGCTCCCACTCCACTCCCATGTGTGCTGCCATAAAAATGGGCTTTGAGATTTTTCTGAAATTGCTTATTGGGCTGCCCCAAATGGGCCCAAATTTTAACAAGATGTGTGATATGCACCGCATGAACTGAAACGTCATGAATCAGTAAGTTTTGTAGACCAAGACCTCAGGATGTAAATGGTCAGCTCGGTGGACGTTTTGGACGTGTCCACCTCAGCCACCTAAAGATTAACCGGATTACGTGGCAGCCATATATTATTTAGTGGATTTAAATGGTTTTCGTGGTGCCGCTATACGCCACCTAGCTCCTGGCCTGCTCACATTGCTTTCTCTCTCCCCCACTGTTTCACTTTCCCGGCTTTCACAGGCAAGAACCACAAGACGAGAACATAACTGCTGCTCAAATTAGTCTGATTTGCAGCATGGTCCGACAGATCCATTGCTTTTTCCGCAGTATCGTTCTGAATTCACAGTATCCGCCATGGCCGAACCAACGAGCTCGAGCAGGTTCAATTTCAGCCGCCATGGCCGCGACCTTGAGCTACCGTCCTGACAATGGCGTCTCCGAACCTGATGACGAAGAGGTAGAGTTTGTAGGCGTTCTGGGCCACCAGCGTGGCGGTGGCGTTGTATGAGCTGAGGGTCTCGTCAGAGGCGAGGACGCCCTGGTTGTCCAGCAGGGCCTTGAAGTAGCCCGTGTCAAAGGTGTACGGCTTCCGGCGTCCAAGGGCCCGGCCGCGTAGGTCTCCCTGGCGGCGAGCACTGTGTCGCCCGCCGCGACGCCTTGGCCGCGTCCATGGCCGGGTCCTGGCCCGTGCTGGAGTTGTGCCGCCATGGCATGATTTTTCGGGCTCATGATTCCCTTCATGGCCGCGACCATGACCTCCCGCTGCCATATCCACGTCTCCGACCTCGCGGCGTCCTCGAGCTTGCGCTGGCGGGATTTGGTTTACGGGCAGCAGCCGCCGAGCGCGGTGGCCGGCACCGTTGATGCCGCTGTTCCGCTTGGCGCTGGGGTTTCTGGCCGGCGGTGACGCGCGGTGCGCATCCCTTGTCTTCGAGTTGCGCGAGCTCAGCGACCGGGTGGCGAGCCGGCGGGAGCACAAGCTGACATGGGGACGCCGCGGATGGACTCCACGGGAGTAGGAGCTCGCGCCACGCCGGAGTACAAGGTGCGATGGGAGTAGCGAGCAGGCCCACGCTGGGTGCCGCGTCGCCGCGCCGATCTTCGTGTCACCGTCGAAGACGTGGCCCGACCGAGCCTTGCCGCGCCAGTGCACCGTGCGCGTCGTGCTTGTCCACTGCGAGCGCCGCTCACGTCGCCTTTGCGCCGTGGACGTCCGAGATGCACAACGTCCGTGTCACATGTGTGCATGCGCGCCATGCCGGTGCCGTTCCTCGGCTGTTTCTCCGACGTTCGGCAGCCCTGCTCGCTCAGGTCCCCTGTCCCTGCTCGTCGTGAAGCTTGCCCGCATCTCTCGCTGCCCGCGTATACCTCGTTCTCAGTATTGTCGCCTGGGATTAAGGCATGGCGTCAGAGATTTGTCGCATCTCACGCGACCATGCCGACCCCCGCCATTGCTCCCACGACTACTTCGCCATTCTTGGGAGGCGTCTTCTCGCCGTCCACTCCACCGCCTCGCCGCAGCGGGAGGTTTGGGGTGGACGTTGAGGGGGCCTCAGGGACTGACGAGGACTCCATGACGAAGGCCATGCGTCGCAAAGCGACGCAAAATTTGGACTATTCTGGTATGGACAAGTCGTCGAAATCTTTTCTTTCTTTTTCTCCACAGTCAATTCATTCAAAGCTTAGTAGTGTAGGAGTTAACCTTGGTAGTAGTAAAAATCAAATTCTTGTTTCAACTAAAGTCTTGAGACATATGGAATTCGACCGGTGCACGGTTATTCCTAAAGTCTCGACTGGGTTGACAGCCACCTATATGGATGAGGAAGAAGCGATTGCCACATCAGATGGTCAGCTTTTTTCTCATCTCATTGGTGAAGTGTTGGATGGTGGTTTGGATGACGATGGACTGAGCTCATTGTATGAGCTAAAAGCCTCTAGTCGAAAATCTAAATCGTCCTCCAACAAGTCCCGGAAACGGAACAAGTTATCCAAATCCCCCAGGGTTTCCCAATGAATGGCATGTTTGCAAATAGCAGAGGTCTTGGTGACTTGGCTAAACACTTGCACTTTGCTGGATGTATTCGGGACCATAATTTGGATTTCTTAGCCATTTCTGAGACGGGGAGACGCGAGTTCTCGCAATCTCTATTGAACCGCCTGTCAGGTGGAATAGAGTTCGAGTGGTTCTCACGTCCCCCCTCATGGCCGCTCAGGAGGCATTTTACTAGGCATCAGGACTGAATCCATGGAAGTATTGGATGTTACAGATGGTGATTTTCATATCAAAATTCACATCCGTAATAAATCCGACAATTTCATTTGGAGTCTTGTTGCCGTGTATGGGCCTGCCCAGGAGGCGGGTAAGTCCTCCTTTCTCTGTGAAATGGTAAATTTGGCAAAAGATAATCCACATCCTCTAATCATTGAGGGGATTTTAATTTGCTACGTTTTCCATTTGAGAAAAGTCGTGGGCGTTTTGACAATCGTTGGCCTCTTTTGTTCAATGCGGTCATTGACAGCCTGAACTTAAAAGAAGTTACAATGGTGGGGAGACAGTTCACTTGGGCTAATTCGTTGCCTGAACCGACATACGAGAAACTAGACCGTGTACTGATGGATACTGAGTGGGAAGATAGGTTCCCATTAGTATCGGTACGGGCTCTAGACGTATTGAGGGTCTGTCCGACCATGCTCCCATTCTGATGACCACTGGCACCCCTAGACCACTATGTAAACCACGTTTCAAGTTTGAACTTGGCTGGTTACACAGAGAGGGGTTCCATGCGATGGTTACTAGAATATGGGAAAGGCCGGTAGCGGGTGACACGCCTATCCAGCGATGGAACAATAAGATTCGTGCTTTACGCACATACCTTGTTGGTTGGGCCCGTCATACTACTGGTTTACTTAAGAAAGAGAAAGAACGACTTTCCTCCATAATTGATGCTCTTGAAGCACTAGCAGAAGTTCGGTTACTATCCACGCAAGAGATTGAGCTTAAAAGCCAATCCAATGCACAGATAGCAAAACTTCTGCGTGAGGAGGAGTTAAAATGGTATCAACGTTCCAAAGCTCAATTTATCCTAGAAGGGGATTCGAACACGCGATATTTCCACGGTGTTGCCAATGGCAGACATCGGAAGAAGCGTATTCATACCCTAGTACAGGACGAAGGAACGATTGAGGGCCATGAACAACTAAAGTCGTACATAACAAATTACTATAAAGGTCTATTCGGGGCCCCAGAGGAAGGAAACTTCTCTTTGGATGAATCTCGGACAGATGATATACCCCAGGTTTCAGTCGAGGAGAATAGCCTACTCACAAAACCCTACTCGGAGGAGGAAGTGAGAAAGGCGGTCTTCCAAATGAAACATAATTCAGCTCCTGGGCCTGATGGTTTCCCAGCAGAGTTCTACCAGAACTTCTGGGATGTTATCAAGTCTGATCTAATGCAACTGTTCACTAGTCTCCATAGGGGACAACTCGAGTTGTTTCGGCTTAACTTTGGCGAGATTATTTTATTACCTAAGGTTAATGAGGCAGAAAGGATTCAGCAATTTAGACCTATTTGCCTTCTTAACGTTAGTTTTAAAATCTTTACCAAAGTGGCCACGATTCGTCTAAACAGTGTAGCAGACCATGTGGTTCGTCCGTCTCAGACGGCTTTTATGCAAGGGCGCAACATCCTTGATGGAGTTGCGATCCTACATGAAACTGTTCACGAGCTACATAGGAAGAAGCTGAATGGGGTAATTCTGAAAATTGACTTTGAGAAGGCTTATGATAAAGTCAAATGGTCTTTCCTCCAGCAAACTCTCAGAATGAAAGGTTTTTCTGAGGAGTGGCGCGCATTAATAGATTCTTTTGTTTCGGGAGGAAGTGTAGCCATTAAGGTCAATGATGACACTGGCAAATACTTCCAAACAAAAAAAGGTCTTAGACAAGGTGATCCTTTATCGCCAATACTATTCAATATAGTGGCTGATATGCTGGCTATCCTGATCGAGCGTGTAAAATCTGAGGGCCAAATTGAAGGGGTGATTCCTCATCTAGTCGATGGTGGTTTATCGATACTTCAATATGCCGATGACACAATCCTTTTCATGGAACATGATATCAAAAAAGCCCGTAATTTAAAGCTGATATTGTCAGCTTTTGAGCAACTTTCGGGTCTTAAGATTAACTTCCATAAAAGTGAGTTGTTTTGCTTCGGCGAGGCTCAAGAAAATGCCACCTTGTATGCCGACCTCTTCGGATGCGAGCAAGGTCAATTTCCTATCAACTATTTGGGTATACCGATTCACTATCGGAAACTCACAAATGCTGAATGGAAAAGGGTGGAGGAAAGACTTCAATTATGTTTAAATAGCTGGAAAGGCAAACTACTATCCCTTGGTGGAAGACTGGTTCTCATTAACTCAGTACTAATGAACATGGTACTGTACATGATTTCCTTCTTTCAGTTGCCCAAAGGAATCTTGAAAAGACTGGATTATTTCCGTTCTAGATTCTTTTGGCAAGGTGATAGTGAGAAGAAAAAATACCGACTGACTAAATGGAGTGTGGTTTGCTGCCCTAAAGACCAAGGAGGGCTTGGTGTTCATGACCTTGAGGTCAAGAACAGAGCCCTGCTAGGTAAATGGCTCTTCAAGCTTCTATCCGAAGATAGAGTGTGGGAATCCCTCCTTAGGAGAAAGTATGTGGGAGATCAAGCCGTTTCTTAGGTTATTTGGAAACCAGGGGATTCTCACTTCTGGGCTGGCCTCATGGCTACCAAGAATTTTTTCTTCCCACAAGGTTCTTTCTCAATTAGGGATGGCTCGGAAATTCGTTTTTGGGAGGATAAATGGCTAGGCCTAACCACTCTCAGAGAACAATATCCGGCTCTATATGCGATTGTCCGAAACAAAAGTGATACGATCGCCAAGGTGTTGGGTTCCTCCCCACCAAATGTTTCGTTCAGGAGAAGTTTACTTGGAACAAGACTAGCATCTTGGAATGCGTTGCTTACCCGATTGGATTTCATCCAGCTGTTGGAAGGTCCAGATAAATTTCAATGGAATCTTACGAAGAATGGAAAATTCTCGGTCGATTCCATGTATAGAGCACTAATCGCTCCCGAAATTCCAGTTGATATTAAGGATAATAATAAGATTTGGAAGATGAAGATACCACTTAAAACTAAGGTTTTTACATGGTATCTCCGTCGAGGTGTTATTCTTACTAAAGATAACCTTGCCAAACGCAATTGGCATGGAAGTAAAAAGTGTGTCTTTTGTCAACATGACGAGACTATTTCTCACTTATTCTTTCATTGCGAGTTCGCTAAGTCTATATGGTCAGCCATCCGGATAGGTTCTACCTTACATCCCCCCAGATCGGTTGCAAACATTTTTGGCAACTGGTTAAATGGTGTTGATCCTAGGTTCAAACTATTCAGTAGGGTGGGAGCGATTGCAGTTATTTGGTCGCTATGGCTTTGTAGAAACGACAAGGTTTTTAACGATAAAAATGCTTCTTTTATGCAGGTTATTTATCGTTCTACTGCAACGCTACGGACTTGGTCGGCCCTGCAGCGTGTGGAGCACCAGGACTTGTTCTTGGAGGTGGCAGGTGATGAGGACATCCCTAGCTTTACTACACATTCTCCACTTTTAAATCAGCAGGTGAATTCACTCTTATTAGATTGTGCTGTTTGTGATTATGAGAATGTTATACTACCTAAGCCTATGCATTATGTATTAGCAGGGTTATTGATAACACAAACATGGATGGAGGAAGATCTCAAGACATGCTGGAAACCAAGAGGGAATACATGGATGATAAACTTCAGAATATACATTGCAAGTGCTCGAGGGAGGAGAGGGAGGCAGGAGCACAGGGAGAGAGACATAGAGATGGCGCAACACAATGTTGATGCATCCAAGATGGAGCTTTACACGCCTAAGGAGAGGGACCTGCGAGTCCATTGGGCTGAACCCATGTTGGGTTCGGTTTGTAATATTATGGTTGCACCAAACCGAGTAGGAATAGGTTAGGGGGGCGCATTGGTTGCCTTGGCCGCACCCTACCCCTCATAAATAGCTACTAGCTCCCTTGGTTGCCTTGTAAAGCTCCATCTTGGTTGCCTTGTAAAGCTCCATCTTGGATGCATCTTGGTGGCCGTGGGTGCGGACCCGCGACCTTGGCCGTGCGGGCGGCGGGGTTGCGACGAGCGTGTGGCACGGCGATCTGGACTCCCGTCGGTCCTCTACGTCGGATCTTGGAAGGTCGCCGTCCCTGACCGGTGAGCTCGCGGTGGTGGGGTGCTAGGGACCGGGGAAAACCCCTGGCCGGCGGTGGCCACGACGTCGTCGACGCCTCAGCGCCGGATCCCTCCTCGGAGGCTTCGTCGAGGTCCCAAATCCCCCTGCCCAACCCCCCCCCCCTCCTTTGGATGAAAATCCTATCCCTTGTGTGGATGGCGGCGACGTTGCGACGCCGCTCCCCTTCCTGGAGGCGCCGTCCGGGGTGTGGGTGGGTGGTTGGTTAGCTCTTCCTGGCCGGTGGCGGTGCGGTTCTTCAACTTCGTCGCTCTACAGCTCAGGTGATGGATCCCAATCCTCGTTATCCTCTCCCTCAGTATGGCTCCTGCTTGCCGGTGGGTCGCGCCCTCGAGCCTGGGCTGGAGGGGAAGGGTCCCCTCCACGGCTGCAGCGGTTGCCAGTGACGGCGTGCATCAGGATTTCCGGCGGTCCTGCCTCGGGTGCAGGTGGTGGTGATGTCTTGTGGCCGATCTTCCTTGTTTTGCCTTCGTTCAAAGCTTGCGTCTTGTGGCGTGGTGCGGCAGTGGCTGTCGGCGACAGTCGTGTGGAGCTCTGGCGCGGTTGCAGGCGGGCTCTCGGGTGAACCTCTCTGTGTGCCGATGGTGCGGCGTTCCACGAGCCTGGACGAGAGGGAAGTTGTCCCTCTTCGACGACAGAGACGGCGAACTGGTGCGCTTGGTCTCCTGCTGTTGGTTCTCTCTACATCGACGCATGCCTTGCTTCTGTTCTCCGCCGCGGAGGAAGACGTTGTTCTCTTCTGTTCAAGCGGAGCCTTTTATTTTTCTTATTCTCTGCTTGCTGGTCCAGATGAGTTCTTTAAGCTGTATCTGTACTCTGTAATTGCCGTTGTTGGCTTTATTAATTTAAAGCTGGGCTCTTTGAGCCTTTGTTCTAATGAACTGAAACGCGGGAAGGCTCAGCTCAGAGAGATCGTTTCTTCTTTCTTGGTTTCAAACCAAATCAGCAGGGATCGTCACTGTTTCTCACGACAGTGACGCGCGCCCATTTTCTCTAGGGTTTGAAACTGAGATGGGATGCCGTGTGACAGGTCAAAACAGGGGGATGCAGACGCCTACGATGGTGGCGGTTCTTGGACAAGTATGCGCAGACCCTTTGTATCTGACGCGGACCGCAACGGTACCTGCTCTTGTCAGCTGTACGGATCCTTGGACACAGGCCGGCTTCTCCTTCGGATGAACGGCGCAGATGGAGCTCCTGCCTGCTTCCACTCGTCCTTATCCCCGACCTTGGTGAAAGACTTGTCCCCTGTGGCGACTTGCTCTTCTTGAGCTTTCTCTCCGATCTCCTCGCCGGCCTCTCTCCCTCTCATCGCCGGCAGCCATGGTGGCCGGCGAGGAGTGTGAGGGAGGTCTGGCTTCTAGTAGTTGTAGGTTTTTTCTTTGCTAGTTCCTCTCCAGCCAATAAAGAGGTAGGTGGATCCAGATGCGCCGACACCTCCCCTCGAGCTTCTCTTCCTTGGCTGCTTGCCTGCGGGACCGAAGGTAGGGGAGAGGGGGTTGGTGCTCTCCGGGCCGGCGCCTCCTTGCTGGTTCCATGGCGAGGTGTTGTTTCGACTCGCCCCGCTCCCAAGTTTCCCCCTTTTTCTTGCTGGAATAAGCTGGAGCTGGTAAGCTGCGACTCTCTTTGTCCTTGTTGGTTCTTGGCCATGGGGGCTGGGAAGAAGAGGATCGGAGGTTTGAAGCTTTCCAGTTCGATGGGGTGCTGCTCTGGTTATGTTTGTCTTCGTCGCTGTGATGGTGGAAGGATGGATGGAGCATGGGGTTTTGTTACCTCACAGGTCATCTAGAGCTGGTCCGTCTTGGCGTTCGAGCGCGGCGCGGGACGGCGGCTGCTGCGCGTCTCCGACAGGCTTCCATGGTGGAAGCCAAAGCAGGGGCCGCTCGGAGCTGGCTTCTTCATCAAGCGCTGTGGTCTCCTTCTTGGGCGAGGTTTGCGGTGGCTGCCTCTTCCTCTGGTCGGCCGTGGCGGCGAGGGGAGGAAGAGAAGCTGCTGGTCTTTTCTTGCCTCGGTTGTGAGGCTTCTGCTGCATCTTCGAGCTCATCACGCGGTGGTCAAGCTCACCGCCGCGTTCTCTGGCCAAAAAGGTGGCCGTTATTCAACCTCCATGACGGAGGCCTTCTCGATCTGGCGCCGGAGCTCGGCTTCTCGAAGCAGCCAAGTGGTTCGTCCCCGGCTGCGGCGAGATTGCCGGTGTCTGCGGTCGTTCGCCGGCAGGGAGAGACCGAGTTCTTCACCGCGCTCCGATCGCGGCGCTTCTTGTGCCTGCTGGTCGCCGGCGAATGGTGGTGGAGACACCCGAGGACCTAATTGCTTTTCTTCTTTTTGTTCTGGGGTGTTTTATGTAAGAACTCAGGCCCTTTCTTCGAATTCTAGGTCTTTTAGGGCAATAGACGAAAAGGGCCTAAGTGTAAAATGTTCCAGCCACGTGTTGTATTGGAATGCAGCATAGGGGTCTTCTGACCCCTACCCTTGTACAAAAAAAAAAGATGGAGCTCCTGCAATTCGCTTTCAGATTAGTGAGAACACATATCGCAACATCTTCTATATCTAAACAGGAAAGACCCACTAACTGATTTTCCAGCCCTCTCGTGCGTCTACGTCACCGTTTATATTTCCATTCTCGAATAATGACGGACGTTTTGTCTTGACGCAAAACACGAGTACTACTACGTGGTACCGGTTGATGACACGTGGCGCACATTTTACTCTCACAACAAGTGTTAGGGCATCTCTAAAATATCCCCTAAAACAGCCTGATCCCAAAAATAACCGTCAATTTTAGTTGTGGGGCAAAAATGAATTGCACAAATCCCGTATATTCGGCCAAACCGAAAAAAGTGTAGTAAGTCCGTTCACTTTTCGCCGCCTTATTCCAGTTCACCCCATCACGTCTTAAATTTCTTGGCAAAAAAGACGTGTGTGATGCCCCGTATCGCTTGGAATGGCCCCATTCGGACATCATTGAGCTATATGTTTGTCGTTGCATCCGCTTCGTCCTCCGGCACCACGGATTTGGGTCCGCCTGCCCACGGGGAAGAAGAGGTCACGAATTTGGCACCACCCATCGGTGGGGAAGAAGAGGACGCTTCTTTGGGGCCTCCTTCCCCGATTTGTAATTTAGAAATCTCGCAATTTACTTATAGTTTAATGTACGATATATTTCCTAGATAGATTTTGACTCGGGCTCATCCTCGAATGATTGCGACATAAAGATTTGCTTCACGACGACGATGTCGAGCACCTCATCTTGATGTCTCCGTCTAGAAGCTCGAGAATCGACGGTTGGTCATCTTTGCATTATGCGCAACCGAGCTCTCAACCATGAAATGCTCATGAAAGATTATTTTATCGAGGTTTGAACCTACCCGTCTCATCTCTTTCGTAGAGTTATCGAATGCGAAGAGATCTTTTGTTCGCATCATGGATATTTGCAAGCAAAACTGTTTTTTTACTTGCCCGATGAATGTTTATGGTTTACTTTCATTTTGTTCGTGTCAAAAGATATCGACAACAATGAGAGTAATAGCATACACCATTTTGGCTGACTATACGGATGAGTACATAATCAAGTGTGTGTTGTTGTTTGGGAAGACGTTGATTCAAGTTTTTGGTGCCGGCATCTCCAAACTTCCAATGAGGAGGCACAAAGAGGTTGACAACAATGAATGAAGTAACAAAAGGGTCGAACATGCTTGGGGTTGTGGATTTCATGTACTAGAGGTGGAAAACCTGCCTTGTGACTTCACACATGCAGTTTACTGGCCATCATCGTGATTCCTCTACTATGCTTGAGTCAGTGGGTTCTGAGGACTTGTAGAGCTGACGTTTTTTTCTTGGTTTTTCGATTTCTCTCAACAGTATCAATGTGTTGCAGAGATCTCATCTTTTTTCTAGGCTTACTAATGGATATGCTCTGTCTTGCAACTACACCATCAATGGACATGACTATACCATGGTGTATTATCTAGTAGACGGTATCTATCCTTACTGGTTAACATTTGTGAAGATCATCCAAATTCTCAAGCTCAAAAGCAATCTGTTTATTCCAAGCACGAGAAGCATTCTGAAATAATATTGAGAAGGCATTTGGTGTGTTATACATAGCAAATGAGCACAGCATGTTAAAATCTTGACAACCAACATAGTAGTTAAAAGACAACAACAAATCCCCAATAACCATACAAATCTTGACCCTGTTTTTATCATTCTATAATTATCTAAGAAATGGCACCACTTATAACAAACTTCATAAAATATTAAATATTCGCATTTTGGTTTTATTTTTTATCAAAGGGGCATGCCCCCAGTTTCGTTAACGAAACTTATGGTTTGGCATCACACTTTAGGAGCAGTGCTATAGATACGACGAAAATCTGTACGACTCCCATCCGATCTTACGTTGCAGGTTTGGGCTGAACTTGGTCACGGGGTAGCGGATTAATTAGCACCGCCACAAAAATAGCACGCGTTGGAGGTATCGTACATATATCGGATAGAAAATCGTCGATCGTATGTGAAGCAATTCCGTGAGTGCTTACTCTTCATGCAAACGTTTTGGGTTGCCCATGTTTTGACCACCGTAGCAATAAAGATGAACTATACATGGTACTAAAAAATTCTTGGTTACAATCTTGATAACCATCCTAGTAGTAATCAAAAAGACAAAAAGTCGCCCATAATCACAAGAATCTTATGGCTGAATTTGGTTGTCAATCTTATCTTTACTAACGGTGAATTGCAAGTTTGGTTTGCTATTGTTCAAAGTCCTACTTGCTTATGGGATAAGAAATCGCTCTCAAATATCATGAAGACACATGTAATTCTACACAATATGATCATCGAAAATGAGATGAATTTAAACTTACAGTTTACTATGACAATGTTGATAGTTGTGCCAAACATAGCAAAAATCCGGACAAGATCCAAACGTTTTTCTGAGACCTAATGGTACATTGAATACAGGGAGATGCACAACCAGTTTTGTGATGAACTCGCTGAGCATTAGTGGCAATTGTATGGGCGACATTTGATGTTATTTTTCATGCGTGATTTGAACTATTTTTATTTGTTTATTACTCGGATTTGAATATTTATTATAATTTGGATTATTGTTGTATTGTGTGATGCTAAAATTTTAATCCATTTGATTTATGTTGCTATTATATTGAGAATTTGATGTTAAAAATCATAATTTTGAACTAAACCTGTTTTGCGGTATCGTGGGGCATCAAGCGGAACAGATCGCTTAAGCTCGTAACGTAAATCTCTTAGAAAGTCAATTATGGCTTTAATAATTTCTCAAAGAAGAAAATATGATTGTTATGTCTATGAAAATTCAAAAAACACATAGCGAAATAAAAACAAGTAAAAACCTCAGACTTGGCGAAATATTTCGAGCTAAGACTATATTTTCAGGGTGCGAAACTTCTCATTTTTAGATTTTGTTTTATCTAAGGGTACAGTGAGTGGGTTATTTTACTGATAAAAATGTTTTTTTAGCATATGATTTTTTTAGCGGGTCGACATACACCTAACAAAATAATTGAAGGACAGAAGTTGGATTTTTTTTCGACAGGTTGAAGTTGGATTTCTATCCTTTTTCTTTTAGAACTAGTTGGGTGCGCCTATACATCGCCCGCAGGCGGCGCTCCGCGCTAGCACCGCCAGAAGGGCGCCCGCTAACGGGCCGGCCCATTAGGCGAGTCTTCATTTTTTCCTTTTCTCTTATTATTTTTCATTTCTTTTTTTTGCTTGTTTATGTATTGAATTTTTTTATCACAATTTTTCAAAATGAACAATTTAGAATTTAAACAAATTTCGAAATTGACCAATTTTTTAAAATGAACAAATTTCAAAAATGAATTTTTTTTGAATTTGAACAAATTTCGAAAAAGTACAAATTTTGAATTTGAACATATTTAAAAAATGAATAAATTTCAAATTTGAACAAATTTAAAAAATGAACAAATTTTAAATTTGAATTTTTTTCGAAATGAACAAATTTCGAATTCAAACAATTTTCAAAAATGAACAAATTTCGGATGTGAACATTTTTTTCAAAAAATAAACTAATTTAAAAAATGAACAAATTTTGAATTTGAACAAATTTCAAAAAATTGAACAATTTTTGAAAATGAACAAATTTCGAATTTGAACAATTTCGAAAATGAATAAATTTTGAATTTGAACAATTTTTAAAAGTACACAAATTTTGAATTTGAACAATTTTCGAAAATGAACAAATTTGAATTTAAACAATTTTCGAGAATGAACAAATTTTGAATTTGATCAATTTTCGAAAATGAACAAATTTCGAATTTGAAAAAATTTCGAATTTAAATTTTCGAAAGAAAAACGAAAAGGAAAACAGAAGAAAAAACGAAAACAGAAAACGAAAATAAAAAACAGAGAGAAAAAAAAAAACACGAGATGTGTCGGCCCAGCAGCGGCGCGCTTCAGGCGACGCGGCCGTCTAGCGCCGCTGCTGGGCGATATATAGGATTTGGGGAACTAGTTCGATTTCTATGTAAGTGGACGTATTTTTCGCCTGTTCAACTTTTGGGTTCTTTTGTGAGGCCCAGCTAAACTTGGGTCGAAGCCCTCTGGGTTTCATTTCGTCCATCAGTGTACCGACTGGGCTAGTTTACGGGCCTTTTCGTCCCAACTGTTCCAGCGTCAAGCCACACATCCCGACGGAATCAGCCTAGTCCTCGCCGCGCAGGAACCCCATCAACCCCCATCGCCTCCTCTGCTGCTCCTCTCCCCAACCATGGCGGCCGTGGCGCCTCCCCCCGACAACCTAGACCCACCGCCGTCCACTCCTCCCAACACAGCAACTCCGCCTCCGGCCACCGCCACGTCAACCCCGCCGAACCCCACAACCCCTAATCCCCTAACCCCCAACCCCACGATGCCAAGCCCTAACCCTAACCACCTCCCGGCCCTCCTCCGGTCATGGTCCCGCCGATGCCCCCTGCGCCGGTATCCTTCACCCCTTCCTTCCGCCCGATGGGCGCACCGCCGCCGCCGCAGATGCAGCCGTACGGCGCGATACGCAATCCGGGCTACCCGATGGGACAGCCGATGCCAGGGCCGCCAGGCGTGCACCACGTGATGCGCCCGCCCACCATGTACGCGCCCCAGCCGGGACCGTACATGCAGCAGCCCGGCGCCCCCGTTCCTCCCGGTGGGTCCCGTTCTCCATCCATCTCCCTCTTATAATCTGCCGTGCTGTTGGGCCTCTTGGGATTTATGTACGGCAATGAATTTATGCTTTCCCCCGATTTGTGTACTGGGAGATCTCCAGGCCTTGCATGAGCTGCGCTCTAGGAATTCAGGTGAAGCTTAGGTGAATCGAGTAGATATGTCTCGGCGTTGCTAGGATGTGGGATCATGGTTCGGATGCGTCTGATGCTAGTGATTTAGTGTTAGAGCAACTGGGATCCGCTCGCTTGATAACGATGACCGGGTATTTCTCTGCTACAGCGGTGGTCGTGCCAGCCGTTACTCCCTACCCTCGAGAGGTGCTGGCTGGCTCATGTTTCATTCTGCAGCTCTAACTGAAGCTGTTACACATCATTTTCTTCCTCGCTGCGTGTGGTATGCTGAATGTCTAAATTTGAACTGGTCATATTTACTTTGTCTATTTGATTTAAATGCTTTAGCCTGCCGCTTAATTAGGCTCAGTTTCTGCATGTATTTAGATCCTTCAACAATGGGTTGTTGCAAAAAAATGGCCTAAGGTACCATGATTTCCTATCGCTTAATTTCATGTCAAGTATTTCCTCCTTAATTTGGTTTGATTTGTAGTTATTGTTAATA
>CAMZMU010000085.1:70057380-70127893 GCA_947311845.1 Poa pratensis
CACCTTGGTTGAAAATAGTTCTAAATTGGCTGATAGCACTAAAACTGTTTCTGATAAAAGTGCTGAAATTTTTCGAGGTATAGGAGATAATGGTCCCCTTACTTTTGATGATAATAATTTTGATTTTGATGAATGTAATCTTACTGAAGTTATTAATTTCTTGCAAAATTTGGCTGAGAATCCTAATGCTAGTAAAATAAACATGGCTTTTACTAAGCATATTACTAATGCTCTTATTCATGCTAGGGAAGAGAAACTTAAGCGTGAGGCATCTATTCCTAGAAAATTAGAAGATGGTTGGGATCCCATCATTAAAATGAGAGTGAATGATTTTGATTGCAATGCTTTGTGTGATCTTGGTGCTAGTATTTCTGGTATGCCTAAGAAACTTTATGATATTCTTGATCTAGCACCACTAGAGAGTTGTTATTTGAATGTTATTTTGCTGATTCTACTATGAAGAAACCTGTGGGTAGGATTGATGATGTTCTTATAATGGTTAGCAATAACTATGTTCCTGTTGATTTTGTTGTTTTGGATATTTAATGCAAATTCTCTTGTCCTATTGTTTTGGGAAGACCTTTCCTTAGAACTGTTGGTGCTATTATTGACATGAGAGAGTGGAATATTAAATATCAATTCCCACTTAAGAAGGGTATGGAACACTTCCCTAGGAAGAGGATGAAACCTTTTGATTCTATTGTTCGAGTAAGTTATGATTTTGATGTTTCTACTCTTGATAATATTTGATTTCTGCTTTGTGCCTAGCTAAAAGGCGTTAAAGAAAAGCGCTTATGGGAGGCAACCCATTTTATTTTCTGTTATTTTATTTTGTTGAGTCAAGGAATTAGCTTACTTCTGTAACAATTCATTTGTATCTTTTATATTCCGTTTTGTTGTGCCAAGAATAGCCTCTAATAGCAAGATATGCTAAAAGTTTAGTTTGCTGTCCAGAAATAGATTTTTGTGCCTCACGATAAAAATTTGTGAAAAATTACGGAACAGTATTTTAATCTGAATTGTTTTGTGCAGAAGTCTGAGTTTTTTACCTATCTTTCGTTAGTTCAGCATTTTCTGATTTGAGCAACTTAAGTGCCTCGAAAAAATTCGTCTTCACGGAGTGTTCTGGTTTTGACAGATTATGTCTAGTTTTGCATTTTCTCTTTTACAAGTGTTAAGTGAAATTCTTTAAAGGTGGAAGAGCTTCACATAAGGTTAGTAAACAGTATCTAATGTTTAAAATGATGCTTATAATGTGTCTTTACAGAACCAAGTGAGATTATGATTTGATGCACTAACACTCTAATGAAGTTTATTCTGAGTTTGGTGCGAAGGAAGCAGGGCCGGCTTTGGCCCAGTGCGAGAGGTGCGACGGCCCAGGCCCGGATAAAATAGGGGCCCATTTTAGATATAAATACAGTATTAATACTTACAGAGTAGAGGGAAAATAAAAAAGGCCCATGCGTGACTCAAGTCCAGCCCAGCACAGCAAGCAGCGTAGCACTCAGCCAGCATGGCCTGTTAGCCACACACGAACACACGCACAGATGGGGTCGCCCTTTCGTTTCCTCTCAATCTTGTCGATCCAATTGGAGACGGAAGCGTCAGGCGACCACGGAGATGCACCGCACGGAGAAATATTCGCCTCACCTGACGCAAGATCGAATCAGATCATCAATCCATCATTCGGAGCCAATATCATCATACGGAAGGTAAATTCTCAGATCAATCTGTTCCTGATTTCTGGGCGAATATTTTTTCATGATCTCAAATTCAGAAACTCACAATCTAAAAACTTTAAAACCTCAATCTATGCTCTGATATTAGTGTTTCTCACATCCAACATAATCATTTTACTCAAAAACATCTATCTGGCAGCTAATCATTGATGATTTTGCGCACATAAATCTTGTTTATCATGATTACTGGAGGTTAGCATGCTATTTCTATATGTTTTTTTGTGCGTTGTAACTTCTATGATACCTGGTTTGGAATAAAGGCAAGAAAAAAACAATTGTTTGATTCTAGTAAAAATAATCAGTTTTAATCTGTTCATGTATCGAATCAATTTTCTCTCTCTATTGGGCCCATTGGTGGAGTTTGCACCGGGGCCTTTGAAATCGTAGAGCCGGCGCTAGAAGGAAGTTTTCAAGTATTAAGAGAGAAGGGTGATAAAAATAGATCAAGAAGAGTGAAGAGCTTAAGCTTGGGGAGGCTCCCATGGATCTCCCCAACATATTTCAAGAAGACTCAAGCGTCTAAGCTTGGGGATGCCTTCCCCAAGGCATCCCCTTCTTAATCGGAAAATTATCAAATCATCTCTAGTGAGACTATATTTTTATTTCTTCACATTATAAGTGCTATTCTTGGAGCGTCTGTGTGTTTTATTTTCAGTTTGTTTTTGTTTTGTTTTCTAGTCATAACTAGTTGGACCCTAGCACTCTTGTTTGGGAGAGAGACACGCTCCGCTTTTTCATTAGAATACTCATATTCTTCACTTATACTTGTTGAGTATTCTTGACTAGCGCTGCAATGCTTTTAGCTCTTGTTTTGCATGTATCTCCTGTCAGAGCTATTAGTTCTTTTGTAGAAAGTACTCTCTTGCCTCACTTATATTTGTTTGGAGAGTTGTTAAATAAGTTGATTGGTGTTTGGTTAGAACAGAAAATGCTATGCATGTGGTAATGGTATAAAGAAAAATGCTTACACGTTCTTATAGATCATTTGTCTTGAGTAACTTGATGCTTTTCAATTGTTTTGAGTTATCAAGTAAGTAATGTTTAAACTTGTGTATCATGTAAGTAAAGGCTCATTAATGAAGAACTACCGTTAAAGCTTGAAGTTATTTGGTTTGTCATAATTGGTAGTTACAAAGTCTAGATATTTTCTATTAAAAGGATGTTTTGGTTAACAAGGGAGACAGTGTGGAGTCTTATAATTTTTCTCTTATGTTCATCATATGGTTCTTTTTGTACCGGTTGACGTTATGTGTTTGCTTAAATAACCTTGCTAGTCTAAACTCAGTACTGAGAGGGAATGCTTCTCGTGCATCCAAAACCATGAGCCAAAATCCATGCCATCTGTGTCCACCATACCTACCTATATGTGGTATTTCCGCGCCACTCCAAGTAAATTTTTCATGTGCTACCTTTAAATTATTCAAAATTGTTACTAATCCTTATTTGTGTCTATGTTTACTAGCTCATGAGGAAGTAGTGGATTATCTTTATTGCACTTGTCAATCAGACTTTACTCCATACTAGCAGCTTACATCTGCTTATCTATAATTTTGCAAAAAGAGCTAGCAAAGGGGTGCCCAGCCCCATAAAAGATAAATTTACAACTTTAACCGCTTATTCTCTTCACATTTTGCTAACTGAGCATTCGGTCAAACATCTGCATGTGTAAACCAAAGAGATAGAGGATTGATCCGCTTGCTGCAGAAATAACGTTCCTCATGGGAGCCGCTCTTAAAAAGTCTGGTTGGCATGGGTAATATTGTATCATCTGCTACCATTCGTTGACAATTAACATGCACCTCTCAAAATATATTTTTACTCTCTATATTATTTCAAAAACTAAAAAGCTCTAGCACATGATTTAATCTGTGCTTCCCTCTGCGAAGGGCCTTTCTTTTACTTTTATGTTGAGTCAGTTTTCCTACTTCTTTCTATTCTCCACAAGTAAACACTAGTGTCAACCTTGGTACAAGAATTGTTATATGTTAGTGATGTCTACGCACGCTTCTATTCTTGTAGACAGTGTTGGGCCTCCAAGTGCAGAGGTTTGTAGAACAGCAGCAAGTTTCCCTTAAGTGAATCACCCAAGGTTTATCGAACTCAGGGAGGTAGAGGTCAAAGATATCCCTCTCAAGCAACCCTGCAATTAAGATACAAGAAGTCTCTTGTGTCCCCAACACACCTAATACACTTGTCAGATGTATAGGTGCACTAGTTCGGCGAAGAGATATTAAAATACAAGTGATATGGATGATTATAAGTGGTAATTGCAATCTGAAATAAAAATGGCAGCAAGCAAACATGTAGCAGAATGGTTGTAAACGGTGTTTCAACGCTTAGAAACAAGGCCTAGGGATCATACTTTCACTAGTGGACACTCTCAACAATAATAATATAATTGAATACATAAATATTTCCTCTTCACTATGCTACTCTGAATTATTCTCTCGTTGGATAACGAACACCAATCCACTACGTAGGGCTATAAAAGCACACCTTAAAGTCGCATTCCACATCTAGGGAACCCCACACTGTCAACTTGAGCGCCCTAAAATAGTACTAGACAAACACCAAATTTCATAGAGACATCCAACACAAATAATAACTCATGATAAGTATTCCTGTAATATTTAGCCTAAGAGCCACACACGGTGCGCTGATGGCCCTTCACGTAGTTACCCCACAACGGCGCCAGAAAACGGTCTTGACGGCCCCTTCGTGTGGTTACCTGCGTGAAAAGTAAATGGGTTAGGTTGAGACTCCAAGTGCAGAGTGTATGTAGTAGTGGAAGACAGTTTTCCCCACGAGGGGTGACTCGAGGGTTTAATATCGAACTCTCGGGGAACCAGTATTTCAGGTGTTATCTCCTTATCCTTCTCTTGAGAACCTGCAACAAAATAAATTGTTTTGTGCCCTCAACCTCACCAAGTGGTTGTCAAGCACAAGGTGTGAGAATGATAATAAAATAATATGCAATGCAAACAGTAGTAAATATGCAATGATGGTAAAATAAATATGCAAGGATGGTGGTAGTAATGATAAATGATATTTTTGGGTTTTTTATGATGAATGCAAGATGTAAAAGTGTTTTTGTATTTTCGGATTTAATAATGGCAGCAAACAAAAGTGGTGATAAAAGTGTTGGAAAGGTGTTTCTTATGATTAAAAATGGACCGGGGTTCATGGTTTCACAAATGCACTCTCTCTTGATAACGTGGTAGACAATGGAACACTAAAATTAACATGTAAGATGGCAAGACATGGTTTGACAAGTTATTAATAATATGGGCATCACGTCCTAACATAGAGATCTCAAGTATAAGTTGTTCTCTCTCTTATGCTCCACCAAGATGCGAACTAAATCATAACACCTTAGTAATTAAGATAAATCAGAGCATAGCAATAAGTTCAATGACATGAAGTTAAAATAAGAACATGCTAGATCTAGTCATGGAGATAGTGGCCAAGGTCACATCCACTCTCCGGTAGCATGGTATTTTTGTTTATCCCTAGTGAGGCAACAAAGTAAGGTAGAAAACCCAAGTGGATCGCAGAACTTTCTCTCACGTTCACTGCACTAGCCACCCCCCGTTACTCCAACTAATGCACACGTTCCCCCTCACATGCTCTCATAAACATGCTTGATCATGACAAGTAAATAAGAACGGGGTACATAATATGCATCTACTTTCATAACTGAAACAAAACCATTGCAATCTCAAACATGTATTAACTCATAATAAAGATCCACCACAAAGGAATTACATAGATGACCGTAATCATGTTCAGCAGCTCATACGGTACTAATTAGTGAAGCTCATAGAGAGGAGAGATACATAAGTTACTTCCACAAACCCATAGTCCAGGGGTGGACTACTCCCTCTTCATCATGGTGTCGGTGGAGATGTTGTTGGAGGGGAAGGAGACCACACCGGCAGCGCCCCGCCGGAGTTTTCCCCCTCCAATCTTCAGCTCCAGGTCTCTGTTTCGTGGTTTCTGTGTTTCGGCGGCGCTCCCTTTCGCGAAAGCCCTGGGGGGTCTATATATAGTCGTTTTTAGGTCAAGACGAAGCTTCGGGAAGAAAGATCGACGGCAGCGGAGGCCCGAGGGCCAGGTGGGTCCCACGCGGTCAGGGAATCTGGCCGCGTGGGCCCACCCCTTTCGGCCTTCTGGTCTCCGTTTCTTCGATTCCTTTGCGCCTACGTTTCGTTCCTTCCAAAAAAGTGATCCCCGTAAAATTCAGGTCATTTGGACGTCGTTTGGGTCCCTGAAACATCAAAATATAGAAAAAGGGGTTTTCTGACAGCGCAGGGTTAATTCCAGAAAAATGGGGAGTTGTTAATTATCCCCAAAACTCAATATAAATCATGAATATAACCCTTATATGATGCAAATAACATGGAATAACATGTAATAAAATGTAAAGTTCATGTATGCATTTTACATGCATCAACATCCCCAAGCTTAACCCATGCTCGTCCCGAGTATGAAGGTGATAAAACTAACATGGACTTTGCATTTTAATACTATCAATGGATATCAAAGGTGATTACTATTGCTACATAGAGTCAAATGATTCATTCTTCAAAGGAATAACAATATGCAAGATAAATTATGAAGTGATATCAAATACTCAATGTAAAGATGTTCAATGATAAATTCACAAAGTGTAATATAGAAGAAAGTACTATGGACCAAATGTATGCATAATGAAAAGTAAAAACATCCTATGGTGGTCATAGAGTACTTCTTATGAAAACTGAATATAAAAGGTGGACACTTTGGATAGATAAATAAGTAGAGGTAAAGCATGAATAAGTTTCATCTAACTTCCAAACACTTCTACTTAAGTTAATGCTTGCAATGTGGTAGTCATTGGTGTGGAGCTCTCATTACCCCTATCATAGCATCTTGAATGATTAATGTTTAAAGTGAAAGCAAATATGAGTGGTGTGCTTGACAATGTATTGGTTGAATGTCTCATGTCCCTTGAATACAAGTACCTACACCATGTGTTACTCACTTTGGTCCACAAAGTAAATTCAAATAAAGGTCATTGCAAGTAATAATAGTATCATCAAGAACTGCACTGGGGTACCTCTTGCCCCTTGACATGAACAAGCCCATGTCAAAACAACAAGACAAACAGACAATGAACAATCTCAGCACTCTTTTATTTACTATGGGTATAGCTTTTTATTATGAGGTGCATCACTGAATGAACATTATGGTTATGCTGTAAATTTCCACCATGAATGATGCATGGCTTAGATTAGCGGCCCAGGCATTTCTCTAACCATTTATACAAACTCTTTGAACTTACTAAGTATCCACATTCATTTCACCCATGATAGGCATCCATAAACAAAAGTACATGACATCAACTAAATATAAATAAGTGCAATGTTGAAAGCTTGCCATGTGACAGCACATATGGGCTAACTCCCAACCAAAACAATTGTCAAGCCCACAACTTCATAATTTTAATCACAATGGTTCATGCTTATTAAATGCAATAAAAGTAAATTGTGCATCAAGTTCGTGAGAGCTTTTAACCAATTTTTCCCATGACAATCAATAACATAAGCATTTAAATTCAGAAATGTAGATAACACAATATAACATGATAAACATACTTGGAATAGCATAAAGCTAATAGGTAGATATGGTGGACTCACTGGAAAAACTTTGGTTGAAGGTGTTGGGAAACAAGCTTTTTACTTGTTGTAATTTTTGGGCTAGCAATAGGGAGAAAGTTGACCATCTAAATGCATGCATAAGTGTCCATAGAACTAATCAATCCATGTTAAACCAAGTAAAGTTAAAATTCAACATCTAAACATGGTAAAAGATAGCTCTTGACAACACACTTGCAAATTAACATTCATTCAAAGCACATGAATTATGCAACTATATGTATCTTTTAAAATCAACTCAAACATCCCTATCCCAATATATTTAATAGCATCCAACATAATTCAACCCAAACTTCCAGTAGCTCTCTCATATATAAATGATAGTGGTGGTCTTATTAACAAACCGAAATAACAAAAGCAAAAAAAACAGACGCTCCAAGTTTATACGATAAAGTGCTTTGATCGAAAAACAGAAGTTAGACGTGTGCAAACCGAGAGTGTGTTGGTCTAGTGGGGTTGTCTTGACATCCCCAAGCTTATGGTCTTCACCATCCTTGGATAGCTCTTGGTGCAGCTCCTCTAATCCCTGTGAAAAAACTTCAAAACACCGTTTCTCCCATTTCTTTTCTGTGGGGTGATATTAGTAGTGATAAACAAATAGGTTCCTTGCTGCATAAAATCCTTAGGCAAAAATTCATATGAATGTCCAGAGAGTATATAATGTTGTATGCCTACTCATAAACTCAATTGAATCAAAAAGATTCAAGCAAAAAGCTCAAAGAATGCATCAAACAATATCAAGACAGAATCTGTCCAGAAAAACAGCAGCAGCAAAACGCATTTTTCTACCCTACTTAAACTCGTCAGAAAAATCTGAAAAAATCACGTATACAGAGGATGAAAAGTTGAAGCTACAGTTCAAATTACAGCTCAATCGGAGTTACAGATAAAAAATGAAAAATCAAACCGTGCACAGACTTCGTGCAGGCAGAAAACTCTCCGAAAATGAATAGCAACTTTTCAAACCCAAAATAGGTAAAACTTGGTTCTTTATTAAAAATCCCAGAAACAAAACTAACAAACTACTCTCTTGTTACAGCAAGAGGACTCAAAGAAAATCTCAAACAAAAACAACCGGGTTGCCTCCCGTAAAGCGCTTTCTTTATAGCCATATAGCTAGGCTTACTTACTTGATAATCAAAGGGGACGTAGCTCATGAGGGAGCTTGAACCTTGGTGTGTCCCTCTTCCTTGGGAAGTGTTCCATGCTCTTCTTGTGTGGAAACTGAAACTTCACATTCCCTTCCTTTGAATCAATAATGGCACCTGTAGTACGAAGAAAAGGTCTTCCCAAAATAATAGGACTAGAGGTTTTATTCCCCATGTCCATGATTAGAAAATCAACAGGCACAAAAGTCATGTGTAACTCTACCATAACATCACTTACTTTTCCTAGAGCATGTCTAATGGAATCATCAGCAAGTGCAAGTTCAATAGAGCATTTCTCAATATTTTTAAGTTCAAGGACTTCATATAGTTCTTTAGATAATATAGAGACACTAGATCCTAGATCTAAAATAGCATGGTGTGTCTCTTTTCCAATGGTTACTAGTACCTTAGGGATCCAGATATCCCCAAGCTTAGGTGGTATCATAGCTTCTTGATTGTACCTAGCAATCTTTTCTTTTAAGACATGATTAGCAATATAGGAACCAAAACCAGCCTGGTTAATATTAACAGAAGGATCACTTGCAAATTTTTGTAAGATAGAAATTAATTCATGCAAGCTACACTTCTCTAAATCAACAAATGGTTCCTTAACTTCACTAAGCATTTTAACTTCCTCAACTTTTTTCTCTTTTTGAGATATAATGATGTTCTTTAATGAGGAAACTTCCTTAGTGAGTTGATCTACTCTTTCAAACAAAATATCATGTTTTTCGAATTTGGATATGAACTCCTTATTGAGCTCCTTTTGAGTAGATATAAATGATCTAATGGTGTTTTCCAAATCACTAGAAACATTACTACTAGTGGTATATTTGTTTGGAACATATGGGGGCTTATTATAAGAGTTATAATTGTTGTTACCATACCCATTATTACCATAGTTCCTAATGAAGTTGACATCAACATTTTCAGGATTATTACCAACTAGTTCTTGCAAAGGCATATTTTCAAAATTTTGTTTATTAATAAAAGCAAGAATGGTGTCCATTTTAGATGACAAATCATTTGTTTCTTCTATAGAGTTCACTTTCTTAGATGAACTAGGTGCTCTATCAGTATGCCATTGACTATAATTTTGCAAGATACTTTCCAAAATGTTCTTAGCTTCTAAAAGTTTTTCCCATGAAAGCACCTCCAGCAGCTGAATCAAGTATATTTCTAGACATGTAATTTAGACCATTGTAAAAAGAGTGTAAAATGGTCCATTCATTAACCCCATGTGATGGACAAGTTCTAAGCATGAGTTTAATCCTATCCCAAGCCATGGCAACATGTTCATTTTCATTTTGCCTAAAAGAGAGGATATTGTTTCTATTTTGCAGTATTTTAACAGGGGGATAATATTTCTTAATGAAAGCTTCTTTTAAATCATCCCAAGAATTAATACTACCAGTAGGTAATGAATGTAGCCACTCTTTAGCTTTTCCTCTAAGTGAGAAAGGAAATAACTTCAGTTTTAAGACATTACTTTCAACATTTTTAAACTTTTGCATGTCACAGATTTCAATAAAATCATGAAGATGCATAGAGGCATCCTCAACAGCACTACCACCAAATTGTTCCCTAGTTATCAAGTTTAACAAACTAGGACTAACTTCATAGCTCTCAGCAGTAATCTCAGGTGTGGTGATAGGCTTAGCAATAAATTGATCATTAGGAGTGTTTGTGTAGTCACACAATTTAGTTCTATCTCCCATTTTAACAAGTTTTTATGTGTTTTTAATTTTTTATGCAAAACTGAAAGTAAAATGACACTAATGCAACTCGAAATAACAAATGCAACACAAAATGCAAAACTGAATATAAAAATGCAAACCGAAATATAAAGATGATATGCAAGACAAGAACAAAACAAAATAAAATGATTGTAGGTAAAGATGGATAAGATGATGCTCACGTAGGTGCAACTTCCCCAAGCTTAGGTTGTTACACAAGTTGGTGATGAAGTTGACTTGATGTGAGTGATCCTTGGATAAACCTTTCAGCTATGGTTCCCCGGCAACGGCGCCAGAAAACGTCTTGATGGCCCTTCACGTAGTTACCCCACAACGGCGCCAGAAAACGTCTTGAGCCCTTCGTGTGGTTACCTGCGTGAAAAGTAAATGGGTTAGGTTGAGACTCCAAGTGCAGAGTGTATGTAGTAGTGGAAGACAGTTTTCCCCACGAGGGGTGACTCGAGGGTTTAATATCGAACTCTCGGGGAACCAGTATTTCAGGTGTTATCTCCTTATCCTTCTCTTGAGAACCTGCAACAAAATAAATTGTTTTGTGCCCTCAACCTCACCAAGTGGTTGTCAAGCACAAGGTGTGAGAATGATAATAAAATAATATGCAATGCAAACATAGTAAATATGCAATGATGGTAAAATAAATATGCAAGGATGGTGGTAGTAATGATAAATGATATTTTTGGGTTTTTTATATGAATGCAAGATGTAAAAGTGTTTTTGTATTTTCGGATTTAATAATGGCAGCAAACAAAAGTGGTGATAAAAGTGTTGGAAAGGTGTTTCTTATGATTAAAAATGGACCGGGGTTCATGGTTTCACAAATGCACTCTCTCTTGATAACGTGGTAGACAATGGAACACTAAAATTAACATGTAAGATGGCAAGACATGGTTTGACAAGTTATTAATAATATGGGCATCACGTCCTAACATAGAGATCTCAAGTATAAGTTGTTCTCTCTCTTATGCTCCACCAAGATGCGAACTAAATCATAACACCTTAGTAATTAAGATAAATCAGAGCATAGCAATAAGTTCAATGACATGAAGTTAAAATAAGAACATGCTAGATCTAGTCATGGAGATAGTGGCCAAGGTCACATCCACTCTCCGGTAGCATGGTATTTTTGTTTATCCCTAGTGAGGCAACAAAGTAAGGTAGAAAACCCAAGTGGATCGCAGAACTTTCTCTCACGTTCACTGCACTAGCCACCCCCCGTTACTCCAACTAATGCACACGTTCCCCCTCACATGCTCTCATAAACATGCTTGATCATGACAAGTAAATAAGAACGGGGTACATAATATGCATCTACTTTCATAACTGAAACAAAACCATTGCAATCTCAAACATGTATTAACTCATAATAAAGATCCACCACAAAGGAATTACATAGATGACCGTAATCATGTTCAGCAGCTCATACGGTACTAATTAGTGAAGCTCATAGAGAGGAGAGATACATAAGTTACTTCCACAAACCCATAGTCCAGGGGTGGACTACTCCCTCTTCATCATGGTGTCGGTGGAGATGTTGTTGGAGGGGAAGGAGACCACACCGGCAGCGCCCCGCCGGAGTTTTCCCCCTCCAATCTTCAGCTCCAGGTCTCTGTTTCGTGGTTTCTCTGTTTCGGCGGCGCTCCCTTTCGCGAAAGCCCTGGGGGGTCTATATATAGTCGTTTTTAGGTCAAGACGAAGCTTCGGGAAGAAAGATCGACGGCAGCGGAGGCCCGAGGGCCATTTGGTGGGTCCCACGCGGTCAGGGAATCTGGCCGCGTGGGCCCACCCCTTTCGGCCTTCTGGTCTCCGTTTCTTCGATTCCTTTGCGCCTACGTTTCGTTCCTTCCAAAAAAAGTGATCCCCGTAAAATCTCAGGTCATTTGGACGTCGTTTGGGTCCCTGAAACATCAAAATATAGAAAAAGGGGTTTTCTGACAGCTGGGTTAATTCCAGAAAAATGGGGAGTTGTTAATTATCCCAAAACTTATATAAATCATGAATATAACCCTTATATGATGCAAATAACATGGAATAACATGTAATAAAATGTAAAGTTCATGTTTGCATTTTACATGCATCAACATCCCCAAGCTTAACCCATGCTCGTCCCAAGTATGAAGGTGATAAAACTAACATGGACTTTGCATTTTAATACTATCAATGGATATCAAAGGTGATTACTATTGCTACATAAAGTCAAATGATTCATTCTTCAAAAGAATAACAATATGTAAGATAAATTATGAAGTGATATCAAATACTCAATGTAAAGATGTTCAATGATAAATTCACAAAGTGTAATATAGAAGAAAGTACTATGGACCAAATGTATGCATAATGAAAAGTAAAAACATCCTATGGTGGTTATGGAGTACTTCTTATGAAAACTGAATATAAAAGGTGAACACTTTGGATAGATAAATAAGTAGAGGTAAAGCATGAATAAGTTTCATCTAACTTCCAAACACTTCTACTTAAGTTAATGCTTGCAATGTGGTAGTCATTGGTGTGGAGCTCTCATTACCCCTATCATAGCATCTTGAATGATTAATGTTTAAAGTGAAAGCAAATATGAGTGGTGTGCTTGACAATGTATTGGTTGAATGTCTCATGTCCCTTGAATACAAGTACCTACACCATGTGTTACTCACTTTGGTCCACAAAGTAAATTCAAATAAAGGTCATTGCAAGTAATAATAGTATCATCAAGAACTGCACTGGGGTACCTCTTGTCCCATGACATGAACAAGCCCATGCGCTCACTATTTGTCAATTGCCCAGCTGTAATTTTTTACCCAACATGTCTGTTATCTTTTATGGAGAGACACCACTAGTGAACTGTGGACCCCGGTCCATTCCTCTACACTGATAAAAACACCTACTGCAATCATCTGTTCTCTGTTATTTTCTGCAATTATTACTCTCCACACCATACGTTTAATCCTTTGTATTCAGCAAGTCGGAAGATTGACAACCTTCCTGTTTCGTTGGGCAAAGTAGTTTTATTGTGTTGTGTGCGGGTTCCACGTCAGTTGTCGTAAACGGCGCCACTGACAACCTTCTGAAGCACTTTTGACTCCTACTGGATTCGATAACCTTGGTAGATATCAAGGAAAAATTGCTGCGGCACTACATCATACCTTCCTCTTGGGGTCTCCCAACGAACGTGTGTTTTCACGTCATCAGCTCCCATCCGGCTGCCCGCCTCTGTCCGGCTGCGCCCAGGGCCTGACGGCTCCCACGATGCCAACCACCCCGACGGGACATAAAGGAAGACTCCGTCATGTACAGTGTCGCCGGGTACACCTGCCCGGCACTGTACACGATGTCACTGAAGGAAGAACCCTGTAGCTGACCAGGCTGAAAGAAGAACCCTGTAGCTGACCAGGCTGAAGGAAAAACACTATAGATGAGCAGACTGCACTGTGGCTGAGCAGGCTGCTATACCCGCAGTCGGCCCCACCTATAAGCCAGCCTGTCATCCTCTATATAAGGCAGGCTGGAGCCCAAGTAGAGGCCAGCTTGAGAGGAGATGGATCAGACTCTCTCCCTCTCACGAATTCATCCACCATTGCTATATAGCTCAAGGAGCAACCATCACTAGTAGGAAAACGAGTATTACAGTCGGCTGCTAGCGGCGGTTAGAGCAATTAAAAAAGAAGAGGTTGTCATACGCTACACCTCAGCTGGTTTTCATAGATGAGCCGACTCCAAAGAAACAACCGGCTCCAATAACATCGCTTCCGCGCCGGGCGCCACATATATCCGTGCCCGAAACCCGTGAGTCGGACGGTAAATATAAGAGGCTCCAACCGTTAGAATATCAGAGCCGCTCAAATTTTACGAGCAGTCTGTGATAAGTTGGGTGGCGGTCTGTATAAAAAACCATATGAGGGGGCAAGCCGGTCGAATGTCTATTTCCCCGTGCGCGAGCTACGTCTCGACACCAGTTTGGTGCCATCCCATGACTTAGCCTTGTCTGCAGGAAAGGCCGGGCTCCGAACATGACCGGAGCTTCTGGATTGACACAGGTGCGTAGCGGCAGGTTGATGACGTGGAATGACACGTTCGCTGGGAGACCCCAAGTGTAAGGAATGATGTAATATAGCAGCAAGTTTTTCTTTGATTACAAAACCAAGGTTATCAATCCAGTAGGACTTGAGAAGGCTTCGGAAAGGTGTCAGCGGCGCCGTTTACGATAACTGATGTCGACCTGCGCACAAATGAACAGACTACTTTGCCCCAACAAAACAGAGACATTGTCAATCCCTCCGGCTTGCTGAACACAACGGATTAAACGTATGATGGAAAATAATATCAGAGCAAATATGACCAGCGAGCAAATGACTAGGAAAAGCTATTAAAACGGTTGTAAGCAATGTAGGAAAATAGGACCGGGGTCCACAGCTCACTAGTGGTGTCTCTCCAAAAGATAAACGTGTTGGGTAAACAAATTACAGCGGGGCAATTGACAAACATGGGCGCAACACAATACTATCATGACACAAAGTTTACCATTTCATTTAATATGGGCATTACATCAAAATACATAGACCGTTATCCAACTGCATCTATGACTAATAATCCACCCCGGGATAGCTATCCAGCAAGTCTCCCAAAAGTATTAAGTTGCAAGCAATAGTTATAATTGCAATAAGCAAGGTGTGTAATGTAAGCAATGAGTACAACATATAGTAATAAACACCGATGTTTTATCCCTAGTAGCAACAACACATCTCAAGTTCTAATCGTTTCTGTCAACTCGATCTCGAACAAGAGAGGAATGAACCCACTATCTAGCATAAATACTCCCTCTACTGACACAAGTAATTACTTCGGCCAAAGCATACACAAGCATCGGAGAGCATGCACGATCATAAATAAAACATATCATAGATAAACTGAACCATAATGTCATGACTCCATAATTCGTCGGACCCCCACAAACACAACACATAGTATTACATAAAGATGATCTTAATCATGTAGGCGGCTCATAAGATCTAAACAATGGAGCACAAGGGAGAAGAGACAACCATCTAGCTACTGCGATGGACCCGTAGTCCCGTGGTGGACTACTCACGCATCACTCCGGAGGCAGGCATGGTGGTGTAGATGCCTCCGGTGACGATCTCCCCCTCCGGCAGGGTGCCAGGAAGAGCTCCAGAACCCTCCCGATCTAGGGTTGGCGACGACGGCGGCCTCGGAACTTTTCTGGAAAATATGATCGGGGTCTCGAGGGTTTCCGGTACGAAGGCAATTTATAGACGAAAGGGAGACTCGAGGAGGTCTGGGAGTCGCCCAGGTGGGGCCCAGGCGTGGCCAAGGCTGGGCCGCGCCTGGGGGTCGTCTGGCCCCTGTGGGGCCCCCTGCAGGCGTCCTCCTAGCATAGTCTTTGTTTCCATGTAAAAATAATTCAGGTAAATTGGCAGCTTATTCCGAGAAAATTTCCCGACTAGATTTTCTGAAACAAAAAGACAGCAAAAACAGAAACTGGCACTGGGCATCTTGTTAATAGGTTAGTTCCATAAAATGTGCCAAAATAATATAAAAACATTATAAAGCATGTGGCAATGATATATATTATGCATGGAACAACCAAAAATTATAGATACGTTTGGGACGTATCAGCATCCCCAAGCTTAATTTCTACTCGTACTCGAGTAGGTAAATGATAACAAAATAATTTTTGGTAGTGACATGCTACCAACACGATTATGATTAAGTAATGTAAAGCATGTGAACTGAATGAAGTGATCCAAGGCAATGGCCTATAGTTGACATAAAGGAAATAATGATTAACCATGTGTAACATCTAAGAAAGAATTTTTCATGGATAGTACTTTGGAGACATGAAAATTATAAGACTTGTCAAGCTTGATAGTTCACAAAGCAATATACTTTCGGCAAAGGTGCTCAATGATGACGTGGGACACACGTTCGTTGGGAGACCCCAAGAGGAAGGTATGAAGCAGTGCAGCAGCAAGTTTCCCTCAGTAAGATACCAAGGTTATCAGATCCAGTAGGAGCAAGAAGCACTTCTGAAGGTTGTCAACGGTGCCAGAAAAGTACTTGCGTGTGGAAGGGAGTTCGGCTGTTGACGTGGAACCTGCACACAACACAATCAAACTATTTTGCCCCAACGAAACAGGAAGGGTGTCAATCTTCCTGGCTTGCTGAAAACAAAGAATTAAACGTATGGTGTGGAAAATAGTGTTTAATTGCAGAGAATGAAAAGGAACAATGATTGCAGTTGGTTGTATTATCAGTGTAAAAGAATGGACCGGGGTCCACAGTTCACTAGTGGTGTCTCTCCATAAAAGATAACTAACATGCTGGGTGAACAAATTACAGCTGGGCAATTGACAAAATATTGAGCGCATGACAATGCATATATATGACATGATGATTACTATGATATTCATGTGGGCATTACGACAAAATACATAGACCGTTATCCAACAGCGTCTATGACTAATAATCCATCTCCAGGTTGTCATACCGAGTTCCTGTTGGTATTAAGTTGCAAGCAACGGATACTCGTATTAAGTAATGTGCGTAATGTAAACAAATGCATTAGACCTAACGGCGCACCCTTAAGCTAAGTATCGGTTATTTTATCCCTAGTGGCAACAGCACATCTACAATCTTAGAAGTTGCTGTCACTCTCCCAGATTACCGGAGGCATGAACCCACTATCTAGCATAAATACTAACTTTTGGAGTTACAAGCATCTACTTGGCCAAAGCATCTACTAGTAACGAAAAGCATGCAAGATCATAAATCTATACCTATACCTAATAATAAAAGCGTTAAGCCTTCCGCCGTTTGATTTGGTGTAACACTTAAATTACCCATGAAGTTGTAAATAATTACCCACCTATGTCACTTGTAAGTCAGAAAAACGTTTCGTTGTTTGTTTTGTTTCGTCCGTTCCTAATGACAAGAAACGCATCCGACTGGAAGACAGAAACCGGTTCCATCGGATCCGCAGTACCCATCTGAGTGGAACGCGTCGTCATCCAAACGAGGAACCACCATCGGCCCATCTATGGGAACTTTTGCAGCCCATCTGAAAGCGATCCGACCGGGCGCGCCGCGCGCGTCCGTCGCCCATCCGTATACCCTGTCTCCTCCTCACAGCAAGCGCCCCCTCCGGTCAATACATCTGAAAAAATAAAAAAACTCTTAGTCAGTAGTCGTTGATTTGGTCTGACCGTGGGTCTCTGTATGGAGCCGCATGCATATGGGCCATAGGCTGGCTAATTAAGATACAGTATGATTTAGCCATACATACACGCGGTTCTAAAAAAACATAAATACACGCGGGGAAATTTACAGCGTCGGCAATAGCGTAGCGTCGCCGACGTCGAACGTCAGCAACCTCTGCTCCGATTGGTCCATGCTGGGCTGGCACAAGTTGGAAAAGGCATTTTTCTTCGAAATATGAACGTTTGTGAGTAGACGTTGCCTCTCCATAACGTGGCAGATTAAGAATTCACTCATTGTCTACATAGGCATTTTTCTTCGAAATATGAACTTACCATATGATCTATGTTTCATACTTACACTGATGGACTCAAATGATTTGGGCACAATGTCAAATCATGAATGTCAAGGAACAAAGAAAAAATAAGATAGAAAGCGGCATGCACAGATGAACGATGAGGAAAAACAGAAAAGGATGAAAATAATCTGAAACATATAAGTAAAACAAATATATTAAACAAGAAGAAATATGCAGAATTAGAACAAAAACAAAGGACAAAAACAATGCACGGAGAAAGGAGGAAATATGCAAATATGCAGCCAAAACAAAAAAAGTTAGATTAGAACAAATTAGAGCAAAAGGTGAATTTAAAAGTAAAACACCCATGCAAAGATTCAATTCCAATAAAAAATCATGCATATATTGCAACAGCAAAATAAGTTAGTACATCAAAGAGTATTATATTACTTATCAGGGAGATAAGAATGTACCAACATATGTATCTTACTCTTTGATCCATTTTTGTTGCTACGTCAACTCGATGTTCATCTGGATAAAAAGGAATTATACGCGGCTTGATTGACTAGGTCGTGCATATGTTTTTTTACCATATGTTAATGTTTTAAACTACCGTTGCAACGCACGGGCATGATTGCTAGTAACATATAAGATAGATTGATAATCAACTTGACATAGTATTCAATATTCATCGGATCCCAGCAAACACAACATGAAGCATTACAATAAGATGATCTTGATCATGATAAGCAGCTCACAAGATCTAAACATGATAGCATAAAGTGGAGAGACAACCATCTAACTACTGCTATGGACCCGTAGTTCAAAGATGAACTACTCACGCATCACTCCGGAGGCAGGCATGGTGATGTAGAGCCCTCCGGTGATGATTCCCCTCTCCGGCAGGGTGCCGGGAAGAGCTTCAGAACCCTCCCGAGCTAGGGTTGACGACGGCGGCGGCTACGGAACTTTTCGTGGATGAAGGCTCGGGTGTCTAGGGTTTTCCCGTGAAGATGAATAAATAGGCGAAAGGGCGGCGGCTGGAGCGACCCGAGGGGCCCACACCCCACCACGGCGCGGTTGGAGGGGGGGGGGCCGCGCCGCCCTAGGGTGTGGCGCCCTCCTCGGTCGCCTCCGTCTCTCCTTCGGACTTCGTGTACGTGTTGGAAAAATAGGATGTCCTGTCCAGGTTTCGTCCAATTCCGAGAATATTTCCAGAACTGCTTTTCTGAAATACAAAAACAGCAGAAAACATGAACTGGCACTGTGGCATCTTGTTAATAGGTTAGTCCCAGAAAATGCATAAAAATGTTATAAAGTGTATGTAAAACATGTAACAATTGGTATAATATCAACATGGAACATCAGAAATTATAGATACGTTTGAGACGTATCACTCAACCAACACAAATGAAGATTTAAGTTTCAGCAAAAGCTTCAACTTGTAACTTATTTATCTTAAGATAATGTCAATATAAAGTTTTTACAGTTAAACATAAAGATAGCATGTAGTAGACTTGTACCTCAATTGATATTATGTGTTTGCTTGAGAGATAAAGAATGGAAAGGAAAACTGACTCAACATAAAAGTAAAAGAAAGACTCTTCGCAGAGGGAAGCAGAGACTAATCGTGTGCTAGAGCTTTTTAGTTTTCGAAAGCATATAGAGACATAAAAATATATTTTTGAGAGATGCATACTATGGTCAACGAATGATAGTGAATAATGCATTACTACATTTGCTAGACAGACCTTTAAGAGCGGCTCCCATGAGGAACGTTATTTCTGCAGCAAGCAGATCATTCCTCTTTATCCACTTTGTTTGCACATGCAGATGTTTGACTGAATTCACAGGAACAAAATGTGAGGAGAGTTTTTGGTGAAAGTTCTAATTTATCTTTTATGGGGCTGGGCACCCCGTTGCCAGCTCTTTTTGTAAAATTAATGGACAAGTAGATGAAGCATACAAGTCCTGAAATAAGTCTGTCCAACAAATGCAATAAAGACCACCCACTACTTCCTCACGAGCTTAGTAGTAGAGGCACAAAAAGGAAGTAATAACATTTTGAATATTTAAAGGTAGAACATGAAATTTTTCTTCGAGTGGCTTGGAAGTACCACATGTAGGTAGGTACGGTGGACACGAATGGCATGGATATTTGGCTCAGGGTTTTGGATGCACGAGAAGCATTCCCTCTTAGTACAGAATTTTTAGGCTTAGCAAGGTGTCAAGCAAGCACATATTAACAACCGAATACATGAATGACTACAAGATATACATTAGCATAACCATTAGACTCCACACTGTCTCCCTTATCAACCAAACATGCTTTGCAAAAAGAATATCTAGACTTTGAGAAATAACAATCAGAACAAGTATTATTAATTCTAAGCTTTACGGTATTTCTCCACTGGTCCATTCTTAAGCAAATGATCCACAAGTTTAAGCATTCATCTATTTTATATCTCAAAACAATTGACAAGCATCAAATTACTCAAGACAATGCTATTTGAATTTCTTTTACCATTTCCTACATTATAGTTCCCTTTCAAGCAAACACCAATCAATTTATTTGAAACAACTCTCGAAGCAAATAAGCATGTAGCACAAGAGAGTACAACCTAGTTACAAGTAACTAATAGCTCTGAACAAGAGATACATGAAAAACGAGAGCTAGAAGCTAAGATAATAAAAGCTAAACCACTCTACACATATAAGTGAAAAACAAGCGGAGCGTGTCTCTCTCCCACACAAGAATGCAAGGATCCATTTATTAAAAAGACTAGCAAACAAAACAAAACAAAACTGAATGCAAAACATAAATGACGCTCCAAGAACAACACATAATATATAAAGGAATAAAAATATAGTTTCATGGGATCGACCTGATTAATTGTTGATGAAGAAGGGGATGCCTTAGGCATCCCCAAGCTTAGACGCTCGAGACTTCTTGAATATTTGGTGGAGGTCCAGGGGAGCCTCCCCAAGCTTGAGCTTTAATCCCTTCTTGATCTTCTTTCATCACTTCATTCTCTCAACACTTGAAAACTTCCTTCACACAAAACTTATCACAAACTTATTAGAGGGGTTAGTCCTCAAACAAAATAATCCACCTTCAGTTCTCACTTGACAAATTGCATAAACTTGTTTCTAAACATTAGGTACAGTCACAAAGATCTAAGTAATGTTCCGTGGATAGAAGAACTCCACTTTGCCCGTAAAAGGTGCAATGCAAAAACTTGGACAGAATCTGTCAAAAACAGAACAGACCGCAAAGATGATTTTTTTCGAGATACTAGGACACCTCGAATCAGAAAACTCAAAACTAACGTAACGAAAGGTAGACAAAACCCAGATGCTTGCTGTAAAAAAATTACAGCTCCAGATCACGTTCTGTGATTTTTTGGATTTTCGTACAGTGACGAACAGAAATCTGTTTCTGGACAGCAAACTTAAAATTTTACTTTCCTCTCATTAGAGGCTATTCTTGGCACACAAAACGAAAATAAAAGGATACAAAGAAAGTGTTACCAAAGTAACAGCAACCTTGACTCAAATAAAACAAAACAAACTGAAAGTAAAAAACAATGGGTTACCTCCCATAAGCGTTTTTCTTTAACGCCTTTTAGCTAAGCACAATAGCAAAAAGATCAAGTATTATCAATATCAATGATGCCTAAATGGTTTCCTTTGGACCTCTTACCATTGCCCCTAGGAAATATATGATTTCTTCCTGTCGAATGGAATCTAATGATTCCCTCATGCATATCAATAATAGCTCCAACAGACTGTAAAAATGATCTCCCAAGTGTAATTTGTAATTCACCTACACATTCAACAATATAATAATCAATGGGAATAACCATGCCACATAATTTTGTATGAATACCTTCCACCTTTCACAAAGGAATTTTGGTAAAATTATCAGCAAGCTTGAGATGGTTTGTGCAAACAGATAATCCCCACAATTTTAAAGAGTCATAAATAGGTTTAGGCATTATGAAAAATTCTGTCATATCACAAGTGGCACAAAAATGTTTCCCATCTATCTATATTTTAATGAAAGGACTCCAACTTGATTTAGCATTTTTTTAACTTCGAAGGTAATATGAGGGACTTTGTAAAGAGCTCCCTCATGAAGTTCTCGAACCAAACTTTCAATATTCCCTATATATGCTAGATATTTTCATCTCAAGAGTATCCAATCTACTAGCAATGTTCTCAAGTTTTGATTCAATCTTGCTGTTTGTTGATGAAGATGATGCTATTAGTCTTTTTATAGCATTAAAAGCTTGGTCTCCATTATGCCAAAGGAAGTCTCCTCCAACAATAGAGTCTAAGGCATACCTATAGCAAAGAACAATTCCGAAGTAGAAACTACTAAGAAGCAGGCTTATGATAATTCTTGGTTCAGTTTTCTCATAGGATTCTAAAATTCTACCCCAAGCTTCTTCAAAACTTTCTCCACTCCTTTGTTTAAAAGTAAGAACTTCATTTTCAGGTGACATAACATAAGGAGTAAAACTAGACATGATAGCTAAACAAATGATAAAACTTAGACAAACCGAAATAAAAATAGGTGTTGGATTTTTTTTTGTGTTTTTGATTTTTAAAGCAAACGAAAAGCAAAACAAGGCTAATAAAAAATATACTAAGCAAGACAATAACAAAATAGAGTGTAAGGGTGTCGAAACTCCCCTCGCTGAAGCTTCCAAGTCCCCGGCAACGACGCCAAAAACTTGCTTGATGACGTGGAATAACACGTTCGCTGGGAGACCCCAAGTGTAAGAAATGATGTAATGTACCATCAAGTTTTCCCTTGATTACAAAACCAAGGTTATCAATCCAGTAGGACTTGGAGAAGGCTTTGGAAAGGTGTCAGCGGTGCCGTTTACGATAACTGACGTGGACCTGCGCACAAACGAACAAACTACTTTGCCCCCAACGAAACAGAGAGTTTGTCAATCCCTCCGGCTTGCTGAACACAAAGGATTAAACGTATGGTGGAAAATAATATGAGAGCAAATATGACCAGCGAGCAAATGACTAGGAAAAGCTATTAAAACGGTTGTAAGCAATGTAGGAAAATAGGACCGGGGTACACAGTTCACTAGTGGTGTCTCTCCAAAAGATAAACGTGTTGGGTAAACAAATTATAGCGGGGCAATTGACAAACATGGGCGCAACACAATACTATCATGACACAAAATTCACCATTTCATTTAATATGGGCATTATGTCAAAATACATAGAACGTTATCCAACTACATCTATGACTAATAATCCACCTTGGGATCGTTATCCAGCAAGTCTCCCGAAAGTATTAAGTTGCAAGCAACAGATAATTGCAATAAGCAAGGTGCATAATGTAAGCAATGAGTACAACATATAGTAATAAACACCGTTGTTTTATCCCTAGTAGCAACAACACATCTCATGTTCTAATCGTTTATGTCAACTCGAGCTCGAACAAGAGAGGCATGAACCCACTATCTAGCATAAATACTCCCTCTTCTGACACAAGTAATTACTTCGGCCAAAACATAAACAAGCATCGGAGAGCATGCACGATCATAAATAAAACATATCATAGATAAACTGAACCATAATGTCATAACTCCATAATTCATCGGATCCCCACAAACACAACACATAGTATTACATAAAGATGATCTTAATCATGTAGGTAGCTCATAAGATCTAAACAATGGAGCACAAGGGAGAAGAGACAACCATCTAGCTACTGCCATGAACCCGTAGTCCCGTGGTGGACTACTCACGTATCACTCCAGAGGCAGGCATGGTGGTGTAGATGCCTCCGGTGACGACCTCCCCCTCCGACAGGGTGCCGGGAAGAGCTTCAGAACCCTCCCGATCTAGGGTTGGCGACGACCTCAGAACTTTTCTGGAGAATTTGATCGGGGTCTCGAGGGTTTTTCGGGACAAAGGCAATTTATAGGCGAAAGGGCGACTCGAGGGCCGCGCCTGGGGGTCGTCTGGCCCCTGTGGGGTCTCCCAGCAGGCGTCCTCCTGGCGTAGTCTTTGTTTCCATGTAAAAATAATTCAGGTAAATTGGCAGCTTATTCCGAGAAAATTCCCTGACTAGCTTTTCTGAAACAAAAAGACAGTAAAAGCAGAAACTGGCACTGGGCATCTTGTTAATAGGTTAGTTCCATAAAATGTGTCAAAATGATATAAAAACACTATAAAAGCATGTGGCAATGATATATAATATGCATGGAACAACAAAAAATTATAGATACGTTTGGGATGTATCACAGCTCGGCGACCTGGGTGAGGGGTGCCGCGGTGGCCACCTCGACGAAGGATGGCCAGGCGGCGGCGTAGCTGAGCGTATCCCGAGGCGGCGAAGCGGGTCGCTGGCGGTGGCGTAGCGGCAGCGACTGGATAAAGGCGGATCTAGAATCTAAATGGGGCCGATAGGTGGCAAATGCTTACATTGCGATTGCATAATTGAATTTAACTACATAGTTTTGTGCCCTTGAAGCAGGCCGGCTACCTCGCGCATCTTTAAAATCCTAACATTGCGAGAACCGGCTAGTTTCCCAGTCGGACGTCAGAACTAGCTCCGGTAGTCTGGATTATCCTCAACTGTTGCTCCGAGTCGGATGGGAAAACCGGCTGAGTCCCATGGCCGGGATCCGGCTGTAATGCTTGGTTCTGTAGTAGTGCATGTATCACCGGATATACTCCACCATATACACCACACATGCAGGAGTAGCAGTTTTACCTCCACATGAGGGCCCCGAACCTGGGTACGTCTTGCGTTTGCCGTGCTCGTGCCCAATCCCGCCGGTTCGTCGTCGCTCGCGCTGTCGCTACCACTAATCAAGCCACCCCGTGTCATATGCCGTCAACAAAACAACGACACGTATGTTATCAAATCAACATGTAAAATTACATGACAACACTAATTCCAGCTTTCAACAATATCGGTAAAGAAAATACATGATAAAATATAAGATGTTTTATCATTTTTCTGATACGGATGTGCATGGACATGTATTAGTGTCTAGATTCACTCATTTCAGCGGAGACGTAGTCTCCATTAAAATACCTAAAACATTTTATATTTATATTTTGGTACAGAGAGAATATCTTGCAAATTATCAATCTGCTCCACCAAAATCAGAAGCTTGTAGGAATCGAAGAGTAAGATCAATACTATTTTTAGTTTCCTTAAATATTTGATTATAAAAAAAAGAATTGCCAATCAAAATTATAATGTTTGGTCCATCATGACATTAGACATAATTTTAATAGCAATATATTTATTTTAGAAAAATATTCTAAAATTACTAGTCAAATTGCAACTTGATTTATGGATGTCTAAACCGATATGTGTTGTAACAGGTGGAGAGTTTTTCTGGGCCAAAAAAAAAAAGAACAGGAACAAAACAGGAGCCCAAAGAAAGAGAGGTGGTGGAAGCTAGAATAAACCGAGGAAGGAGAGAGACCGAGGAGGCAAGGAAGGAAGAGATGGGGATCCGGTTCGTGCTTCTGGTGAACAAGCAGGGGCAGACGCGGCTGGCGCAGTACTACGAGCATCTCTCTCTCGACGAGCGCCGCGCCCTCGAGGGCGAGATCGTCCGCAAGTGCCTCGCCCGCACCGACCAGCAGGTACTAGTCCCCTCCTCTCATCTTCCCACCAGCTAATTCAACACCTAACTCCCCTCTTGTTTTCATGGATCCATGAACCCTAGTTCAGTCTCAGATCAAGAAGGGTATTTTATTTTTGGATCTGGATCAGGATGCGTTATTGACCTTGATTTTCATGTATGTATGTCTGACGGAAACCCTGTGCTAATGCAGTGCTCTTTTGTGGAGCACCGGAACTACAAGGTCGTCTACAGGCGCTACGCCTCCCTCTTCTTCCTCGTCGGCGTCGACAATGATGAGGTTTTGATTTGTCTCCATGTTCATAAATTTTATTATCACATCACCGTCACACCATTTAGATAGTCCTAGCAGATTTAGTGCAATTGATTCATGGGAATATACTGTGTGCTCGGCTCTAAATCATTTGGCTTCGCTAACAAAAGTTAGTATGCAAACGATAGGGTAATAAAACTAGGGATGGAGTTGTCTAATTGTGTGGTAATAAATGCTGCACCCCACCACCGAGGGTCCTCGACCCAAATCGAGGGCTGAGGTCGAGTCTGGAATGACAAGGGTTGACGGCTGGGACGTGACCTCAAACCCCTCGACGCAGCACAGTCGATGGAGCGCTGCCGGGCAGACAAGGGAGCAGATCGGAAGAAGAGATCGAGTTGAGAGCGTCGGAGAGTGTATTGTCGTCGCACCTCTTTTTTATATAACAGTGATGTGAGCTGCTTGAGAATGTTGAGGTGCGCGTGTGAGTCGAACAAGAGATAGACGAAGTAGCAGCGGCGGCTCGAGACACGAATGCAGGCTCTGACTTGAGTTGGAGCACGAGAAGGGAGCTATCGGCCTTTACTGGACTCTGTTGGCCTTGAGAGGGTCAGCGTAGAGCAAGGAGACAGCCAGGTTGAGTTTTTTTCCCTGCTTTTTTCTTTACTTCTGTGATTCTATGAAATAGTTTTGTACTTGGGGCATTGACTCAAATTTATCAACCCGGTTTTATCAGGGTCGCGACCTATGTCCCGAAATAACGTTGCGAAGAAGTGTACCTCTTTTCAGCCCCCAATTTAAGCCGCACATTTCAGTCATTTGCTGAAAGACACGCGCCTTTTGTTTTCTTGGAAATCTATCCATTCAATCCCGTATGGATTTGTGGACACGAATTCAATGCAACAGCAGTCTTAACACACTCCTGCGGAACAGATGTATTAGCCAAGCTCCGAGAATGATGAATGACCATTATTAGAGTAATCACAAGTGCAAAACTGACACTTGCTTGCCCCTTGCCATCCCATCTGTTACAAAATTTCGTTGGTTGAAATACAGTTCCTCAGTACTAAACCGTAGGAAAATATAATCTTAAACTCTAGTATTGCTTTTTCGGAACTGAGGGAGTAGTACATTTTGTTAAGTCGCCAGAACGGTAGATAGACTAGAATAGTACATTGTGAATTCCTTCCAGATAAATATCTTTCCAGCTTCCATCTGTAGCTCCTATTCACCGTGAGATTTAATTTGTGGACAACTGGGATCTCGGTGAACAAATGAACATCCCTGGTCTTTTCTTGCTTTGCTACACCTAAAACTCCTACCTCAAAATTGTACGCTTAGGGTGTGATTAGTTGAATGAGTGATTGTAGCTTGGCTCCAAACAGATGAGCAGGATCGGTTGGAACAGGATGAGGTCATGTAGGAGATGCTGTTTGGTTGCTGGGTAGTCTATTGTGGTGATTTTTTTTTTTGGTGTATTACTGTTGACTGCATGTATATTTGCACGAGATGTCAGGGAAAATAATACTACCCAGCTAATATTTAGACATAATCCTAGACATAATTCCTTACCCAGCTAATACATTATTCCATTTCTATGTGCTGACATCAGTTGGCAGTTGTCTCATTTCCTGGTGCCACCCATTTCCAAGCAATAAACTCCACGCATGTCAGAACAATAGTTTTCCAGTTCCAACTCATAGAATCATATATATATATCAAATGGGGCTCCTAGGAGCATGGGCACCAGGATGGAATACGGTAAGTTTTAGGGTAAGTTTTAGGTATGTGGACAAAAAAATATACCTTGGGTATGTATACCTTAGGTATGTAGGAGGTACATATGACTTTGGGTATGCACATAACGGGGTATACATACCTAATATGTACACATACTCAAGTTATTTATATATATACCTGATTTGTACGCGTACTATTGGACACACATACCCGAGTTATATATACCATGTAGATACCTCGAATACGCATACCCAAGGGTATGTGCACCTCATATATACCCAACATGTGCATACCCGAGGTATACGTGTTGTCTACATACCCAAAACGTACAGTATTCCATCCTGGTGCCCGGGCACCAGGGAGCATCTGCTAATTTATATATATACTCACACGAATGGAGGTCAAGCTGACTTCCCTTCATGAATGGAGGTCATTTATCATCCTCGGAGCTTGGCTAATACATCTGTTCCGCAGGAGTGTGTATATTCTCAAGGATTCAGCAATGTAAATATACTCACACGAATGGAGGTGAAGCTGACTTCCCTTCATGCTAGTGTGTGCTCGACATCATGTTTCACCTGGAGAAGGTGCACTTCATGCTAGAAGAAAAGGGATAAATGGTTGCATCATGGAGACTGTTAAACAGAAGAGAGAATTCCTTATTTGGCCCTTCCTGAAAATCGTCTTCCCTATTTGACCCTAAAAAAAAATTTCTTCCCAATTTGATAATTTCATTTCTTTCCTAATATGGCCCTCTAGTGCATTTTGACCATTAAAAAGACTCTTTTGCGCCTGATAAATTATGTGACAAAAAAAATGCAGGCCGGTCATCTCCACGCAAGAGCAGCGTGCGGGCGATGACTTCTTCTCCAGATCTCATGTGCGCGGATCGACACTGCTCCGCGACCGGCGACACACCGGCATCGCGATGTCCTGATGCGTCTCCAATCTCCGTTCCTAGCCCGCCGCCACATGCGGCTAGCTAGACGAGACTGCGCTTGGGGTGCGATCGGCTTGCTGCCGAGCTCGGCGGGCGGAGCGCCATGCTCAGCCAGCCCGCAGGAGCGGTGTGCACGGCTGCTCCGTCTGAGCCTGCCGGCATGCCAGCGACCAGTGCTGCGCCCCGTTCGGATCTTGGCTTATCCTTATCTTCAGCTTGCCGTGAACTGCACGCCCCAAATCGAGGATCGGTTTCATATGCGCGTAGATGGAGTTCTACACGCGCACGCCAGGCCATGCGGCATGCTGATCCATCGATCCATCTAAAGGCATGCACGTACGTGCATACGAGCCCACCTGCAACTGTTGGGCTAATAAATTATTAGCTGACTGGGACGTGCACGTATATGCTTCCTTGTAGCATAGCATGCATCTTCTCACGGGCAGTTCTTGCTCCATAAATATTTATGAAAAATATTTGCACAAAATATCATTGAACAGTCATTTAGTCGGGTGAACCAAACAGCGCAGCTGCACTGGCATTTACTTACAATTAAAGAGAAATTTCTTTGTCACATAATTTATCAGGGGTAAAATAGTCTTTTTAATGCTCAAAATGCACTAGAGGGCCATATTAGGAAAGAAATGAAATTAAGTTGTCAAATTGGGAAGAAATTTATTTCTAGGGCCAAATAGGGAAGACAATTTTAAGGAAGGGCCAAATAAGAACATATTGACAGTTTGACACCGACCCAGCTGAATCATGGAGAAAACTTCGTCAATTATAGTTCTCTCCAACAGTCTAGTTCTTTCATCCTCTGATGTTCAGCAGCACTGTCACTCCTTTCCCATGATGTCTTGTATGTATGTGGTAATTGAGAAGTGACAGTAACTGCAAGAAAGGAAAAGTAAACTATGACCCACTGCCTATGGATGAAAACAGTGTGATTCCTAAACTGAAATACAAGCGAGGCGAATGAACGAAATATACTAGGGCATTGTAAATTCTTTCCAGATAAATATCTTTCCATCCGTAGCTCCAATCCACGATGAGATTGAATTTGTGGACTACTGGGACCTCGGTGAACAAATGAACATCCACTGGATATTTCTTTGCCTTGCTACACCCAATACTGCTACCTCAAAATTGTACACTTAGAGTATTTATTAGTTGTATGGGTGACTGTAGCTTGGCTCCAAAGGGTGAGCAGGATGGGGTCATGTAGTAGCTGTTGTTTGGTTGCTGTATGTGGGAATCTTTACAGCTTTCGTTCAATCATGCTTAGAAGGTGTTTTTTTTTACAAGCAACCCCACTCAGTATGTGTCTCTATTTTTTACATTGCCTTTACTGTGACATGGCCTTGGAGTAAGTTAAGGTACCCTAGAAATATACTGGAAATGTTTGTCCAGGCAGGAAAGACCAATGGGCTGGACCATCCTACAAAAACGAAACGGTCCATTCATAACCAATCATCGATAGTATCAAATAGACCAAGGGCAATAGTCACAGTGATTCTCCTACTCAATTACTTCAATCATTTCTGAGCTGCAACCTGCATGAGCAGAGACGTGAGAAATCTCACGTTCCTCCTCAGCCCAGTCCAGCCCGGTTGGGCCTGGGTGCTTTATTGGTAGAGTCAACGACGAAACGTTCTGCACCAACTCAGTCTGGCAGCCCAAGCTCATGCATGACCCAACCAATCAATCACACCCTTAGTGTGCAAAGTATCATAAAAGATCTTACTGTGAACTCTCCCCTTAGTTTCCCAACAACCAGACAGCTTATCCTGTTTATTATTGAAATGTGCGTCGTTACAGACCCGACAGTGTAGGATTTGGTAGTGATAATTCTGTTTGGACTGATCGGTACAAATTACATCGATATATATTAGCTTCACTGGTGATAGTTCTACTGCTTCTATAGTAGTACTAGTGCACTATAACAACTCGGACAATGTATCTGTACCTTGAGTCTCCTGACGATATTCTGTTGCATCTTGTTTGACAGAATGAGTTAGCTATCCTCGAATTCATACATCTTCTTGTGGAAACTATGGACCGCCACTTTGGGAATGTGGTAAGCTTACATACCCCGAGGGTTGGGCATCGCAAAGATACATCACTATAGCTGATACTACTTACTTTGATGGCAGTGTGAGCTCGACATCATGTTCCATCTGGAGAAAGTGCACTTCATGCTTGAAGAGATGGTGATGAATGGTTGTATCGTGGAGACAAGTAAACAGAACATATTGGCACCCATCCAGCTTATGGAGAAAACTTCGTAAATAGTGAACTCAAAGTGTCTTGTTCTTCTACTCTGATGCTTAGCCTTTTCCTCTCTCTTGCTATAGATTTTCCCTCTGTATGTGGGAGTGCCATACAACTGCTGTATCCATGGGTTATCGCATTCACCCAACTGGAAACCATGAAATGTTCTATCATACTGAAAATGAAGACGCCATATTATTTTACTTGTTAACTTTTTTTTCTTGTTACTTAATTCTTACTGTCAAGTAGTGTTTTTAGTGCTTATTCTAACAGACTGGTTGCACTTAACTCTGAAGATCAACTGTGTGAACATCATCTTTTCTATGCATGCTTCGCTTTGTTAGCACTTAGCAGTACTCTAATCTTCCATGAATTAAGGATTGAGAAGTGCTACACGTACGACACTTTATGTCCGACTTTCGTATGCAAGGCAGTTCCCTTAAGGCTTACACTGCTGCAGGCCTGCCGCATGCTCTTCAAGTTATGCATAATTAAGCTAGTTGCACTTATTCCTACTTACTGCGCAGATGAAAGTAGCCATTAGGTGAATCAATTCACACGGTACTAAATGCTTACTGTGATCCGAATCCTCAAGATGTGCAATATCTTAAGGTTGCACTTATATACTGCACGGCTGGATAAATTTAGAGTTAACGTTTGGAGTTATGTAATCGGTTTAAAGAGAGAATCAACACGATGATGATTATGTTTTTTTCGAAGCAGAGGTGCGTCATCTCATAATTATGAGTAAGTGCAAAAAGCAGCTAACAAAGGCCTCCACCGCAAGAAACAAAGCAAAAGCTGGTAATACAACTCAAATAAAGTGTTGAATCAATAGACCACCATCGCCAAGGACATTATCTGGCGGTGCTCCCCCCGGATGAGAGGTTGTTTCGTCGCTCCTGAAGAGTCGGCCTCCTCTCAGCTCAGAAAATAAAACTTCACCAACAAGCTCGCCTTTCTTGGATTAAGCCGCCGATACTAACACTAGGCTCTTCCACGTCCGCTTTATGGCCACTTTCTTTTGGCTTCTGAGATGGCTTCTAGGTTCCCCACCGCATAAACAGAAAATAAGTCTCTAATTTCTGCCCACCAAGAAACTCCCCAAAAGCCCACGTACGTGGGGAGAACACTAATTTAGAAGTGAAGAATGCCCTTTTTCAAATGTTCCCAACTAAGGCACCAGGTCCCGATGGTTTCCCCGCTCACTTCTTCCAGCGACATCGGGATTTATGTGGGGCTGAGGTAACAAGGGCAGTTCTGAATATTCTAAATGGTGTTGAATCTCCTGAATCTATCAATACCACTAATCTAGTGCTAATCCCGAAAGTGCAGAGTCCAAAAGAGCTGACACATTTTAGGCCCATCAGTTTGTGTAATGTTATTCTGAAAATTGTGACAAAAGTGCAAGCAAACCGTCTCAAGGATATTCTCCCAGAGATTATCTCAGATGAGCAATCCACATTTGACCCGGGTCAGTTAATAACTGATAATATCATATCAGCTTATGAATGCTCTTGCATTTCATGAAAAAGAAGAGAGGTCGAAGTGATCAATATTGTGCAATCAAATTGGACATGATGAAAGCTTATGACCGAGTTGAATGGAATTACTTGGAGGCTATTATATCGCAACTTGGCATCCATCAATCCTTTGTGACATCCATTATGAGGATAGTGACTTCTGTGTCTTTCTCGGTGTTGTTTAATGGAGAGAGGACGGAGGTTTTCAAGCCATCCAGGGGCATACATCAAGGTGATCCTATCTCGCCGTATTTGTTTTTATTAGCAGCTGAAGGTCTGTCTTGCCTATTAAGGAGCAGGGGAATGGAAATTTATCGGGCATCGGTGTGGCGCCCTTAGCACCCCGGTCAATCACTTACTTTTTGTAGATGACAGCTTACTATTTATAAAGGCAAATTCTGTGGGAGCTTTGGAGATCTCGAATGTCCTTGCAACATACTGCCGAGCTTCAGGCCAGCGTATTAATAAGGAGAAATCATCGATAATCAAATAATTCATCCATGGATACTCATTCAGCCTGATGATTGTTTGCCTCCAAGAACTCCAAGTATGGAACTTGCAGTAAAGAAATGAACTGTCACCGCCATTAGGGATGTAAATGTAATCCCTCCCCAAGTCCTTTTATATGATATATGAAAATTTCCGTATTTTTTAAGGTAAAATAATAGCTGATGTACCAGTTTCTTCCAGCGGTTGGCTGTAAACTCAGATAGCAAAACTTTAAGAAAGCAACTTAATCTGTTCACCACAGGTGAGGAATGCACCATACACACATTGTTTGCAAATATCAGCTAATGATCACAGTAACTCTTATCGGTATTATTTTAGTGGTATTATGGGAACATGACTTAGTATATATGCATGTTATACTGATATCAGCTTTACATAGACTAATATCAAAAGCACAACTGGTAGGAACCAGACGAGAACAGTCCATTATAGAAAAATGTACAAACCTGAAGAAACAAATTGGCTCAATGTAACATACTTGCCAACCTACATTATGTTTGTTCACCTTGTCACATGAAAAAAAAAATGTCATCATGTTGTATCTATTACCAAGCTTTTTTCGAAGAAAAATAGATTAACACAATGTTCTTGTACACACATATTTATATTTCTATACATATCATCGAGCCTGAGATAATTTACATGAAAACAGTCCCACCGCATTCAAGCTCATCTTGTTGATGTGACCTGGTTTGGGTCAATGATGTACCCTACGGGGCCTCCACGGCCCACCGAGGCCCTACGCGAAAGCGAAGGCGGCCTCGTCAGCTCAGCATTTGCCGGCACGGGGGTTTCGTCAGAGTGGCCAGAAATGCAAAGTGATCCATTGTCATCCTGATCCCAGAACACCTCCACCATGACTCCTCTTGGATGCTCCTCTGTCTCAGTTCCAGGAATACCCACGAAACGAGCCCCCTTTGGTATCTGCATTGCCGGATAAATTTGCCAACATAGGTGAAATCAAAACGATGTTCACAATGCTCTATATACTACACTGATTTCCACATATGCATTCTTATACTGGATGGAAGCTATCTGCATCTCAGAGATTCATGTTCAGAAGTACACACATGCTGATATGATTAGTGAGGGCAAACCTGAATTGATGCTCCAGATGACAGGTTTAGAGTCACCAGTGTCCCTTCGGCAGTAGAGCTCTCCAGCTCGGCTTGCTTTGCAATATTTAGGAATACTTCTTCAAGTGTCGTGAGGCCAAGTTGAATGTCTGATATCCCAAATTCCCTTTCCCTATCTTGGAGTTCCCCAAAGAACGTCTGTTTGTCAAAAATTATTTTGTGTCATAAATTTAGTTAATGATGTACACCATAATTTGGGTGTCAATGTATTACCGTCAGAAGTGGTTCTTTCTGATGGGGGATGACAAACGTTAAGAATGTCCTGCTCTCCTCTTTTGGGTCCACATCAAGCCTCTGTTTCAAAACAATTTATATGGTTTAAATTTCCACATAATATGAGAAACCAACTGCAATGGTAGTTAGTTTAATGATAAGGCACATACTTCCTTGAAGAACCGTTTGACAGCTTCTATGTTAGGATTAACCGGGGCCTCTGTATTACTGTTGCCGTTAGGGCTCTGTGTGTGACCATTTCCAGAGAAATTCACATTGGCGATATATCCAGTTCCAAATTTCGACTTGAGCCTTATTGAAGTGCCAATACACCGCAGTTTACCCTTTGCCATGATAGCTATTCGGTCACTTAAAATGTCAGCTTCCTCCATTGAATGTGTGGTCAAGACAATAGCTCTTCCTTTCTTTGCCTCCTCAATGATGTCCCAGACGTGTCTCCTTGTTATTGGATCCATGCCAGTTGTCTGTGCGGGAGGATATACATGGTTAGATTAACATGTTCCCCGCAAAAAAAAGATTAACATGTGACTGTATGTGCAGTAAGTGAAATTATGGAAATTTTGACAGGTCTCTACCGGCTCATCAAGAAAAACCAGTTTTGGGTCGCCAATTAGAGCAATCGCAACACTTAACCGCCGTTTCATTCCACCACTATAGCTACCTGCTCTAACATTAGCTGCCTGGCTGAGCTTCACTTGGGCTAGTGACTGCTCTGCTACCTGCATTGAATGAACAGAGAAAGATCGATATGTAAAACTATGGAGGGTGTTGGAGAGTACTATCCGATAGGTTGTTCGAAACATACCGACTTGATTGTTGATGGAGGCAACCCTTTGATGCTAGCAAACAACTGCATATGCTCCTTAGCAGTCAATGCGTCCCACAGGATGTCGAACTGCAAAGCAATACAATACATATTTATCTTCCACTAAACTTCAAGATTACCTAAATAAAATTAAGTGAATGTTTGAAACACCAACCTGCGGACAGACTCCAATCATTCTGCGAATATTAGACATACCCGCAGTGCTTCGAACAGAATGACCATAAATCAATGCTGCCAAATGTTCAAAGTGGATTGTTAGCATATTCATAGTTATTATCACAAACTGTTGTTTTCGGGAATGATACTGACCATCACCGCCTGTAATTGGTGTGATTCCAGTCAGGCAACTGATTGTAGTTGTTTTACCAGCTCCGTTTGGCCCAAGAAGACAAAATAGCTGGTCCTTCTCAAGGTTCACCCATAAGCCCTGGAGAGACGTATTCAGTGGTTAATAGCATTGGTAGAAAAATCTGCTTGCTTTTTTATGCTAGAAGATTACTGAGAACTTACTTTGACAGAATGAAATGGCTTAGAGGTTCTGCATTTGCAGCAACCCATACTAAAACTTCCTGGGTAGGTTTTCCGTAAACCCTGTATTTGAACTGCAACACCAGGATCTACCTCATTGCTTGCAGCTTGTTCTTTTACCAGATTTTCCTCAGTAAGAACATCCTCATCAGTAGGGGTAGCATCATCAGCTGGACGGTTCGAACCAAAAAAGCTAAAAAGGCCCCCCTCTGGAATGGATCAATCAGTTGAATAAGTAACTTTACAATACAGTTTAAAAAGGTGAAGAACTACTAAACACTTGAATAAACTCTGACCTCGCATCTTGCCTCCTCCTTTCCCTGTCCAGTACGAAGGCGTCAGAAAGTAGAACACTGACTTTCTAACACCATTGACATTTGGAATTATGTTATCGAAATAGATCGCCAGGGTAAACCACAAGAAAAATGTGGAGATGAGCCATTTGTAGATGTCATCCTGTCAGATGTTCAAACAAATCAGGGCTTGAATTTGCATACACTCAAGTACATATTCTCAAATGAGCAAAGGTTTGTACATACTACTGTAATGACGCAGTCCGTCTCAAAAGATTGGCACATTCCACGCTGATTCCAGCTCATACCTTTGTCTTCAGGAGTTGCTGTTGCCTGACCTAGAATACTAAGGGCTTGGGCAAAAACATTAGGAGGAAAGAAGGACCATATTGTCCGGTAGTACTTCTCATAGGAACTTGAATATGGGAACCCAAAGGTTGTAACAAGCTGCACAGGGAAGTAACGAAAGGGGTTTGCATGTTTTCTGACAACTTGAAATACTGGATCTGTAAATTGATGATTAAGCAAACTTTACCTGTGTCAAGAAGCCAATGATGAATATTGCAAATCCAACGGTAGTAGCTGATGCTGCTTTTGCTACAAATGTGGATATCATGAAAGCAAAACCAAGCTGCAGAAAATATCATAAACAAGCCTGTTAAGAAAAACAAAGGAAACAACATAGTTTGCATACTCTCATAGGGGTCAAAAATGTTTAAACAAAACTCATTCATGAAAGCATGATATTTATCTAAATTTAACACTTGATATAGAAAGAAGGAAAACAAGAATTCAGATCAGTCATCAGTATATATAGCTTAGAGCTTACCATGTTCAGTTGGAAGAGGAAGAATAGGATGAATAAGATTCCAAAGCTATTGTTCAGGAAGAAGTCAAACTGGAACATCATCCCAAAGAGCACGGTGAAAAGTGCTGAAACTAATGTAAGCAAGGCCTCCCATGTAAGCCAAGATAACCAATAAGACGATTCATAGAGCCCCATGATAGACATAGCCTGTGATTTGGTACCAAAATTAATAGTCATGTCAAGCATGAAGATAGATAACCCATAAAACAGATGTGGAGAGAGGAGAAAAGCTCAGACCTGACGAAGCTTAAGTTCTTTCTCAGTCACTAAGGCACTGATTTGAAAAACAAACCCAAACATTGCAATTGCAAGGAAGAAAGTTGGCCCTGCTTGGGCTATAGTCGAGAAGGTTTCAGTTGCTGGGTGAGCAAATTCCTTGAAACCCACGGTCCAGCTAAAGTTTGGATCTGTCAGTCGTGAAATTTACTGTTATTCCCAAGTACTACTATAAATCAGAAGAAAACAATATACATGTAACTTTAATCGATGCAGCATACACTTAAATAATCTGAAAGATACCTGGTCAAAAAACCAGAAGGAAATGCTGTCAAAGGGTATGAAAACTGTGGTGCTACATACTATTTAAGTATTTATACACATGGAATAAAGTGTTCCCTAAAGTACCATGGAAGCAGCAATACCTCCAATAATCAGCCTTGCCATTTCCCTCTCAGCTGCAACTTGAAGCGGTATCTGGAATTTGAAGGTGGGGTCCTCATATGTTCCTCTTCGAGCTACTGGAGTGGAGTTTGTCTGAATACCATACGTTATCTGAGTGGTATTTATATCTTGAAAATGCAAAGCACCAGGGCAGCGCATCGGGTTTTGAAAAAGCCAAGCATCAACTTCATCCGGAGTCCTGAAACCCAATACCTGAGAAACTCACCATAGAACAAATTAGGTAAAGTGTATCGTTGCATCCCAAGTAATAATCAATTGAAGAGTGAACCTGCGAAGTTGTGTTGAGTAATAAATAACATAGAAGAAACTAAACTACTGTAACTACTCCACTTGATATATATTGCAGTTTACCACAGATTCCGAGCAAATGATAGTAAATTATATGTTAAAATTTAGGCGTGTCTTGAAATTTATACTGTGCCACCATAATTTATTCAAGCTATGACAATAAAAAAAAGTTCAGCGGCTGAACTGAGGTACAGTATTTCAGACAACAGTGGACAACAGGGACAGGCACTTTTATACATCTGTTCATTCAACCTGTACATTCAATTAACAAGCGGTTGTCCTGGCAATAAGAAAAAAAAACTGCACAGTGGTTTGCAAAAGTCCAACACGGCTTCTTTGATATCATCGTCTATTCTATGCAAAACTTATTATCACGTATATTTCCAGTTACATTCCAATGTACATCCTCACTCTCTGTCTTCATTTCCAAATTCCAAGAAAGGCGTTGTGTACTCGGATCAAGAAATCAATGAGTGGCATGAAAATGACATCAACATCACTTACGACAAGCCAGTTGGCTGTTCCAAGTGGACCCGTAATGCACCCAAATCTAAACAAAATAGGGTTCTTTTTTCAACAATTTCTTAGGAAAACTCGCAAGTTCCGCCATCTAAAACTGGGTGCGCACAGTTTCATTCGAGTGCGGCAAAGCCAAATGGAAGCAAACCACACACCGAAATTGTCAACATCAAACCTAAATGATGATCTAAGTTCAACGTCAAATCAGCCAAGCTGCTCCAATAATAGGCTTAAGGGATAACACAAAACGTGACTTCGCACATGAACGTTCAGCACCTGGGACCAAATCACAATGCTATAGTTCCAAACAAAACACTCCTGACCCCAATCGAGGTCTTACAAAGTTAAAAATAAAACCACTTCCTCAAAAGGGTCGGAAAATTTCACGCACTTTTCTCTTGAAAATAACGCACGGAAAATTCACCGAACACCCAAAATCTTTTTCGTCAAAAAAAAAACACCGAAATTGTTCACACCAAACGTGCGAGCAACTAACTCGACGTCACCGAAACCGGCTATACTCCACGCGTATTGAGACCAAAATCAAACTAATAAACTCGAAAAAAAAAAGAGGAATCAGATCAAGGTTCTCACCTTGTCAGACGGGATCGGGCGGCCGGGGTTATTTGTCCGGATGGCATCGACGAGGTCGGCGACGCGGGCGCTGCCGCCGCCGCTCCAGAGGAAGTCGTAGCATGGCGACTTGACGAAGAACTTGTCCTCGCAGGGCGGGATGGGCGGCGCGACGAGCGCCTCGGGGTCGGGCACGTTCTGGTAGGCGGTGGTGTAGGAGAAGCGGGAGCGGACGGCGCGGTCGATGCAGAAGATGAGGAAGATGAAGACAAGGGACGAGAGCAGCTGCAGCGCGGAGGACCGCCGGTGGCGCCACGCGAGCGTCGCGTTCTTGCGGAGCAGCGAGCGGTACTGCTGCCACGCGAGCGCCGGGCCGCTCAGGAGCTCCATCGGAGGGAGAGGAGGCGGAGGAAACCTTTTTTTCCCTACAGAAGAGTTCTTGCTGGTCTCGCGGGGTCGGAAGGTGGTTTAGGTTATTTATAAGGGGACACTTGAAAACGGCTGCCTGAAATAAGGAAGACCGGAACCGGAAACAGAGCACTTTGTCCCGCTGTGTTTGTCACTTTTTGATGCATGAGTGTATTGCCGCAGGTACAGCTGGGACCCTGCCTGAATACAGAAATCTCCGGTAGTAAATACAGTATACATATTAAATATGAGACATGTATTCCCTCCAATCCAAATTGGATGACTTCTATTTGTCTAAATGTAGATGTATCTATACTTTATATCATGTCTAGATACATCAACATGTGGACAAATAGAAGTCATCTAATTTGGAACAAAGTGAGTACATGTTTAGTACATAGATTCACTCATTCGTATCTAAAACATTTTCTAATTTGGAACTGATAGAGTATCTTTATTTTTCGGTAGAAAATGCTCTGGTCGTCCTTTCGCCGTCTTTAGATATCTCCTGTTAGGGCGACTTCTTTCGGTCTTGTCATCATGCACGAGTTGGCTTATTTAATTTGGCGGGGAGAAGTTTATAGAAATATTTGGGAGACTATCTTGAGTTTCTAAATTTTTGGATTATTTGTTGTGTTCAGTTGTGAGATGTCTCTAATGTTTCTGAATTTGATACATGCACTAAATAAATTGATGATAGATTTTCAAATTATAAGATAGTTTGACCACTTCAATGTGGACTAAATACGAACTGACCACATGTAGATACGCACGAATCAGAAAAGGCTAAAAAATGTTATATATAGAAACATAGGGAGTAGCTTTTAGTAAATAGGGTGGCCGGGAGAGGCTCGAATTGGCAGCGGGATGTGACGACGACAGGTGCGGAACAGAAGTCGTGGGCTGAAATTTCCACTATGCAAACATTTCTGAGCATGGGTAACTAGAAAGAGGCCGCGAAAACTGAAAATTTGAGGCGGTGGTTGTATCAGGGGGTGTGCTAAACTTAAACGATTATATTTGGGATCTGGACGTGTATGTTTTGTTTGCCAAAAGCCTAAGCTGTTGGTTATTATAAATGCCAAACCTTTTTAAGGGATATGCTAGAGATGATGTAAGCCGCTGAAAACTTAATTAAGATTAGATCTGAATTGAACTGGATATGGACTCTAATAGGTTTCGAAGATAGCGCTTTTCCACCGATACAAAGAGGGCTAGGTGCGCTTCTAATGTAGCAGTCTATTATAACTAGGGAGGTCTATATAATGGAGAGATGGTTGGGTGTTTTATAGGGTTCCGCTGTTTGCACCACTTACCACCGCAGGCACCGCCTCTCCCCATGTCGTACCTAACCGCGCGGACCTAGCAGTCTGGCGTGTGTAGGTTCCACTCTTAATGTGTGGATACCAATAGAGGCGCTGCACTTTTAGTGTTTGGACGAGCAACTAAGTAGTGTGAGAGCGACTTGGATTGCAACAATTTCACGACTAACCTGCCCCGACACGGTTCACCGAGATCGGTATCTCGCGATGAGTGTTAAATTTTGTGAGCTATATAACTACAACAATTTTCTGATTTCTACGGTAGAAATTTTAATTTGCGCTAGTGTAGTCACTACAAAGTGGGTTTCAACCCGGTTAATCCTGGCCTACCAAACAAAGTGCGCTTCAACTAGGTCAAGTCTGCCCAACCAAACAACATTCAGTTTAGTTGGGCAAACGATCAAAAATATTGGGAGAGCAACATTAGTTCTGCTAAACTAGGCCTAGAAGGAAGAGAGGTATTGTGGGAACAACATTAGTCCTTTTGTTGGGGCAAACGATCAAAATAGTTGATATACCATGCGTTGCCGCCGAAATGAATTGATGCACTGACGGGGAGGGAGCTATAGCAACGCAGCATCCTTTCATCTAACAATTCGTATCGAGGCAGCGGATGAGGCAGACAATGCTAATTGGAACGAACAACGGAATGAATCGACAAGGCTTCTTTTTTATTCGAAAAAACATCGACAGTAAACACAACATGTTTTCTTTCCTGTAGTAACGGTGTCCTCCTGCCCACTGGGCTCTAGCGTGAGCGTGATGAATGGGCGCTCAGACATGAGAATCCACGTGAGCCCGACAGTGAAACTGGCGCAACTTTGCATATGAACCCTTGGAGTTTACGAACGTCTCTTTGCAATGAGATCCCAACGTTAAAGGACCTCTCCAGATGATTTCTTTTTTACGACGCGTATAATACGTGCGTTCTGTTTTTTGTTTTGTTTTTTGGAATGTAGTATTTGACTATCAAGTTGTTTGATCTCTCTTTTGGATCGTGGACCGGATAATAGTAGAACGTGCTGATGACTGATATACACGCTAACGTAACCTGTTTAGGCTCTCGATGCATTCGTTGCTTGGAGTCGAAGAATTCCTTTCTTGGGAGTTTCTCTGGCAGTGCAGAGTTGACTTCAGAACGCGCATCTCTAACCGCTCCCCAATTCCGCCCCTAAACTGTCCGGACAGTGTTCACGAACAGCTCTCAAAATAGTCGCGAACACGCCAGTTGGTGGGTATAATATTTTAACAGACAACTCTGCTTGATGATACGCTTTGAGGAAACAAATTCAAGGTGTGCGTATGCAAACGCGCTATAGCTTTGAATGAGAATTAATAATATCGTTGGAGACGATGCATGTTTTAGTTAGGTGGATTGTGCATGATGCGCATGTGATGGAGATGCCAGTTGAATCTTCGGCGGGTCAACTTGATCGAATGATAATAGACAATCGATGTGTCACTGTGACGAGATGCAGAGGTTGTATATACGCTAAGAGCCTCCAATGTAGTCCACACGATATGCCCTTAATTTGTACATTTCGGTAAAAATATTTATGGCAATATTGACGCGCGCTTGCGTCGTGTTCTTGCTGATTCCGCTACCTCGAAGATTGTCTTATTTGGAGATGAAAATCCCGAGTTTGACTTTTTGTTGAACCTGTTGAAGTGTACATGTGAATTGCATAGCGCTTATCTGTTCAAATTTTTGATTGCCTCGTCGAGTTCTGATTTTCGCAATTTATCCATATTGTTGTTGCCCCCCTTTTTTCCATGTATAATGCATATGTGAATTCCCCCACTACGAGTGTTGAGTAGTATTGAACAACGGGTTCTATGATTTAAACTCAAAGTCTCGAACAGTTTCTCTACATCCTTAGCCAAAGCTATCTATCTGCGAACTTTTATGAAGAGAGTACCATCTAAGCAAGTTGGATAGTTTCATGCATATACTATAATGCATGGATTTCCTCACATTGACTGTATAAACCAAGGTAGAGAGGTACCTTGACTTGACGACCCTATCTGCATAGGCTTATTTTTTTTATAAATAAAAGGCGTCTGCATAGGCTTATCCCCCTCCCTAAGCTTCATCTGGAAGCATACAATCTCCTAACTCGGCTATTACAAATTTGACTGAGAAAACACTGTTCCCTACTAATTAATAACTAATTAAGTGCATCCAGCCCACTTGATTAATCTATGCTCCTACCACACAAATAATGGGGCGCCCAAGAACTTGTCTCAAGGACGTTCGTAAGCATCAAGTTATTGACCCCGGTTTCTCATATTTAATTAAGGGATTCAAGTGAACGAATGAGTGCAATGTGTCCACGCCGTAGCTCATTATTTTAGTTCTGCTGAAATATCAAACCGGGAGCAGAATTCGCCATTTTTGTTTGATTCCAGTGTGGCATTGGACCAACATGTGCGTTGAGTGTGTGGTGCCGGCTTCCCCGGAGTCCGCCGCTCCTTTCTGTGGTCGTACTGTGTAACTGAATAAGTGCCAGAAAGTCAAATGTTCTGCTCATACTGTGGGCTCTGGCCTTAATTTGGCGAGCTTGGCACCTGATTAATCACGCATCAACATATATAATGGTGATTCTCGAATTTCTGTCCATCTGTGATCAAAGGCTTTTAAATTGGTGCCCTTGAGTTTGATTGGCAATCTGCCCGATTTTAAGTTATAACAAGTGAGAATAGAGTGATAGGGTCCATGCACTGCGCTAGGTAACTAGAGGGTCTTAAAGCTGTGGGCATTTTCAGTTGAACATTTTGAACTCGAAATTCCTGGAACAATTCAGGCTTTGCCGGGTAACCAAGGTAACCGAAAATGAGGAGAAAATTACAAGAATCTACCACAATTAGGGCTCTGACAACAGGTCAGTACCATTCTTCGTAATTTTTTCAACAATCGTAGGGCTAACGACAACAGATTGCACAAATTTCTTATAACAACAGTTTGACAGCAGCCCTGACCACTGGGGCCCATCCATCATGCTGAGTTGGCAGCACAGTTGGAGCTGGAGCTGACGTGGACATGGGACCCACATGTCAGTCCAACATCTTATTTTCTCCTCCCTCTCAACGAAGGGCATGGAGCCGCCGGCGAGTGTCGGCCACCGGCGCGGGCGAAGGCGAGCTGGAGCGCCGGCCGGCCACGGACGCGGGCGAGCCCGGCCAAGCACGGTCGCGTGCGCGGGCGCGGGCGAGTACCGGCCATGGCGCGGCCGAGCTCGAGCCCCGGCCAAGCACGGACACAAGCGAGCGGCATGGCCAGGCACGGCCACGAGCGCAGGTGAGCCCGACCAGGCACAGGCGCGGCGCCAGCGAGCTCGAGTGCCGGCTGGCCACGGGCGCGAGCGCGGGCGAGTGCCGGCCGGCCACGGGCACGGGCGCGGGCGAGCTCGAGTGCCGGCGAGCCCCGGCCACGCACGTGCGCGGGCGAGCGTGGACGCGGGCAAGCGCCGGCCGGCCACGTGGGCGAGCTCGAGCCCGGCCAGACCGGGCCGGCCACGGGCGCAGACGAGCGCCGACCATGGCGCGGACGCGGGCAAGCGCTGGCCCGCCATGGCACGGGCGTGGGACGGGATTTGTGTAGACGAGATGATTTGTGTACGTATTTGTACGCTAATAGATTTGACCAGTGTGCTTGCTTGATAGCTCAATGGATCGATCCATTCGAGATTCACAGGCAAGCGAACGAGGATTGGGAAGTTTTGGATCTGGCCAGAGAGAGAGACGGGAGGATGAAGCAGAAGGGATATGGGGCTGACAGGTGAGGTCCACCTCCACGTCAGCTTGTTTTTCACGTGTGCTGCCAACTCAGCCCGACAGTCAGTACCCCTGTCAAAATGGGATTAGAAAAAATCAGCTCTATTTGTTGTAGTTAGTCTCAAAGTTGGTAGCTTTTTGAAAAAATCACCACAAATGTCAGAGCCCCAATTGTGATAAATCCGTGTAATTTACTCGAAAATGAGCCTGCACACTATGCCTCTCGGTTCTAACAATCTTTTGTTATAGTCTCTAGGTTTCTGGTAAAAGCATCTCATGGTTTGCCTTCGAGCCTAAGCGTTACTCTAGCATGTTGACCACAACTTCTCGTTCTATGAGCCATACGCCAACATTTGCTTCAGATAGTGGCAAGTAGCTATAGTAATGGGTGGAGGTTCTCTTGGCTCACAGGCTCCAGTGTTCCTGCCATTTAGTTTTTTTAAACAATATCAAAAATCGTCAAACCCACGAACGTGCAAAAATAAATTTAAAATACTTTGTATTCTGATCTACACAAAATGAAAAGTGTAGATCTGATCTACACAAAATGAAAAGTTTAGATCTAAGTATGCATAGTTTTAAATCTCTAAATTTTATCATTTTTATGTAGCTCATAATACAAAGTATTTGAAATTGATATTTTACACGTTTGTGGGATACAACATTACCTACATCCTCAACTTTTTAAAGAATTTTTGAAACTTGAAAATACAATTTTCGATTTTTTTTTCTTTATTGGAAGGAACAGTCGTGCCTAGGAGCAAAAGACATAGTAATCGGTTGATTAAGCTGATATCTTTCTTCGAAAAATTCCTTAACCGATACGTGCGCCAGAGTGAAATAACAATGCAGTGTAAATAAAATGGGTAGTAGGAGTATCTTCACCGGTGCGCCCAACTGCGCTCCCAATAGACATATTGGACGCGCTGGCACCAAATCGCCCCCCAGCGGCGCACAACGACCAAGCGTCCGGCAGCAGGGCGGCGCGCCGAAGACCTGCTTTCGGAAGACCGAGGCGGCGTTCTTCCACCGCCACACATCCCCATGCCGCCGGGGTTGCGCCTTCCTAGCGGCGACGGCTAGCAGATGTCGGCTGTAACACCCCGGCCCACCCCGGGCCGAGCCTGTAACCCTGGCAGCTCACTAGGATATCAACACTGGTCTTTTCTGCACACTTTGTCCTCACTCGTGCGTTCCCGGTCGGTCACCCATCCTTGGGTTGCTCCGGGCCAAGCACGCTTAACCTCAGTGTTCTTTTCAGATAAGCTTTCGAAAAAGAAGTTGCAACTTGTTGATATGAGTATCCTATCAATCCTATTGAGCCCTGAGCCAAGATCTCACATCCTACCCCCCTTAGAAGACCGACGTCCTCGTCGGTCAGCCCCCAGTCCAGGAACTGCCCCTCTTGGCACCCGTCCAGTGCCGACACATGTCCACATGTCCGCGCCCTGACCCGTACACGCCCGAGTTACCGCGAGGGTCGGCTCTGATACCAAATGTAACACCCGACCCACCCCGGCCGAGCCTGTCACCCCTGGCAGCTCAATAGGATCTCTAGACTGGCACCACAGATCAACACTGGTCTTTTCTCGCACTTTGTCCTCACTCGTGCGCACCCGGGAACGAGTTCCCGGTCGGTCACCCATCCTTGAATTGCTCCGGGCCAAGCACGCTTAACCTCGGAGTTCTTTCCAGATGAGCTTCAGAAAAAAAGTTGCAACTTGTTGATATGAGTATCCTATCAATCCTATTTAGCTCTGAGCCAGGATCTCACATCCTACCCCCTTAGAAGACCGACGTCCTCGTCGGTCAGCCCCCAGTCCAGGAACTTCTCCTCTTGGCACCCGTCCAGTGACGACACATGACCACATGTCCGCGTCCTGACCCGCACACGCCCGAGTTACCGCGAGGGTCGGCTCTGATACCAAATGTAACACCCTGACCCACCCCGGGCCGAGCCTGTCACCACTGGCAGCTCACTAGGATCTCTAGACTGGCCCCACAGATCAACACTTGTCTTTTCTGCGCAATTTGTCCTCACTCGTGCGCACCTGGGAACGAGTTCCTGGCCGGTCACCCATCCTTGAATTGCTCCGGCCAAGCACGCTAAACCTCGGAGTTCTTTTCAGATGAGCTTCCGAAAAAGAAGTTGTAACTTGTTGATATGAGTATCCTATCAATCCTATTGAGCCCTGAGCCAGGATGTCACATCGGCGCTCAGGTACGTCGTCCCGCCTATGCCGGAAGGGGATCGATTCCAGGATCTCGTCCGCCTGCGCCGCCAGCGGCTGACGCTGGAGCAGCGGCGAACCCCGAGTACGCCCAGAATAGCCCCAACTGGCAGGCACTCCTAGAGGCGGAGCGCCAAGTGGCGGTGGACGACCACGACGGCTCCGAAAGGCCGTGGCAGAACAAAGCCGTGTGGCGGCGCCGCTGGTGTGAGGGCCACGACTTCCTGGACGTCATGCGGGAGTACGGCTATGTCGTCCCTGTCGACCACTCGTGGGAGCTCTGGCAGATGTCGGCGAGCTCCTCCTCCAGCGCAGCGCGCGGTCCACGACGCCAACGACTCCGCGGTTCGTGAAGGTGGAGCAGACGCCGCCGCCCAGGGGCGGCGTGAGGATCACGGCCGAGTCTGGATGGTCGGCGCCGCCACGAAGGAGCAGCGGAGTCGCCATCCGTGACTTCGGACCGCCGCCGCCTCTCGCCAAGATGAAGATGAAGTCAGGGACGTCCTCGTCACGCGGCAAGAAGCGCGCGGCGCCTCCGGTGCCGCAGACGCTTTCGGAGCAGGAGGCCGAGGCGCAGTACCAGAGGGACCTCGCCCTCGCGCAGAAGCTGTCCTTCGACACCGTCCAGCCGGCGTCGAAGGAGTTCGCTGAGAGATGGTCGTGCCGCGACCTGGAAATCGTGGTCATCCCCGACGACGACGAGGCGTAGGAGGAGGCCGCCGCGGCAATGCCGGCAGTGATGGAGGAGCCGACGCAGGAGGACGAGGCGCAGAGGAGCCGCGCAACAGGCCGAGGGCGGCGCGTGGAACGTCGACGCCGCGGTGGCGGCGCACGACTGGGGCAAGTACTGCGGCTACTTCATCGGCTATTAGACTAGGTTTTAGTTAAAATCCCGTCGAATTTTGTAAAACTATCGAATTTCAATTAAATGTGTTAAGTTTTATTGAATTCCGTCGCTCCATTTTGTTTTCTCAAAACTTATTGTGAGCGCCCGGTGTGGCGCGAGGCTCCCAATAGACGGCAACGCGTGATGGCACGCTCAATAGCGCATGTCCGGCAATTTTGCTGGACGCTGTATTGGGCACGCCGATGGCTATGCTATAAAAAAATTGTGTACTTTATGATCGGCAACCAGTGCGCTCGTGTGGATTTCTAACATAAAAGGTGGTGGTTCTCAAAATGGTACTACCTCTTATCCAAATGCCCTCGGTCCTCGGGTATGTATACTCTCTAAGATTGTTTTTTGTTGCGAGATCATTAAAAAGATTGTTGTTTTTTACTTCTTATCCTTGCAACAGTTGAGACAATAGATGTTGGACCGACCAAGCAATTGTCAACCTTCCACTGCGCGAAAATTTAAGTTATACAGTATATCTCCTTCATCGATCGTGGCCAAGCCAGCCTCCAATCAAAAATATTTCAAATCCATCATTCAAAGCTGTAAACCGTGTTTGCACATGCACCCGATCTTCCTTGATGCGCGTATAATGGAGCTGACTTTTCTAAAGCGTCTGCATTAGCATCATCATCAGCATAAGGATTAAACTTAACTATGGCCATGGTCAGCGCTCTCCATTGGCCAATAAACTTCCACGCGAGGGTACCGGTAGTCACAAATCTTGTACGGTTAACTAACCGGTCTCCGAGAATTCTTGACCACAAGACAGGACTGATTGAGGATATTTCTTTCGAATTTTCTAGAAATAAATAAAACACCAAGAGGTTAGTTGCATCTTATTGTTACTCAACTCTAGCTGACGCAGCTTCTCTTGTCAGCAACACGGTAGAAAAACTGAGATTAACATAGGGTATTTTCAGCTAAAAAAGCAAAGGGTATTTTCCCCGTTTCAAAGTATAAAGCCCATATTTAGTTTTTAGGAGAACTATTGGGTTAAACTTCAGTCATTTAAGTGATGTTTTGGCTAGGTTATATTCATACAAGTGCCTAATATTGTTTATTTTTGTACATGTCTTTCCGAGAAAATATATCACAACCGGATTTGGCCATTATGCCGAAAACATGTTCCCTTCGGTGTACGCGTTGCCAAGTGTGCACTCGGCAACACTTTGCTCGGTATCGTTGTGTTTGCCAAGTGTTGGTGGCACTCGACAACATTGTATATCCCAGTGTAAGGATAGGAACGAGGCAACAATTGTGTTCAGCGAATAAAGGTACGAAAAATGTTTGTTTGACGGCTCCGGTTTGTTTGTCGAGTGTTTTTTCATACGGTTGGTCTACATCAGCGTTTACCGAGTGCCCGATAAGTTGTATTCGGCTTGGGAGCAATTGAGATTGCTGCTACACGCTACCGTCACCGGTATATACCATCACACGTTTGCGTTGTATCGTAAGATGCGATTTAGTTATTCCGATTTTCATCTGCAGGTTTTCATGTTTTCTAAAAGACAAAACTAAATACATAAACATGTAAACATTTCCTGAATATTCCAGTCAAACAAAATTTGGTGGCTCGTTTTCTAGGATGTCATGTGTTTGAGAAAATGACAATACCTATTACTAGTAAGCTTTTGTCAAGACATATACGTGTTGAACGTTGTGGTATTCTGAATATTTCTAAATACATAAACATTTCTTGAATATTCCAGACAATACCTATTACAAGTATCGGATTCAAAAACTCTACCACTGATGTAGACTTGGGACGGAAATGACCAGAGATGATCGTTCACACGTGCAAACAAGTCATTGTGCTTTGGGGTTTAAACAGAGGACTCGATGTCATTGACCTGATTCATGCATGTGTGCCGTGATCAGTTAGTCTGTCGCACGTCGCGATCGAGGTGTGCGCGATTGGAGATCGCCTTCTGCCAAGCTGCTCACAGTTTATTAAGTAGCTATAATAGTGTTTCATGGTCAAATGGTACGGAAAATGGATACTTGGAGATGAAGTTGGAGACCTGATCGACTCTGTGTAGTTACACGGAAAGAAAGCCGTTGAACTTTGGGCCTAAACAAAGGAAGCAAATCCATGCACGCATACGTTGGTTATTGGCTATGCAATTTCTCCATTGTTATATCTTTGAAATATATACAAGTTGTTGCCTGAACAGGGCACACGATTCTGAATTGCATTATTTATATATGTATAGCATTGACAACTGCACATATGCTACGAAAGAGGTATGACTTCAACCCGGAGGTAGGTGTGCCCGCAAAAGTTTTGTAGTTGGATTCACTCAAACCAGAGACACTTTTTGTGGTTTTTTTTAGTTAATTGGAAAGGTATAATGAGTTTATTGAGTGTTTAAAATTCAAATATGCATTAAAGTTTCAAAACACTCGATGTGTGTTTCAACTAGTTTGAACAAGAATCCAAAGCTCAGTTCAAACATTGTTCCGAGTCACATCGCAAAAAATGTGACGAAGCCTGCCGAACCGCCCACACCATTGAATCCAGTCACAGAGGTTCACGAACAACTTTCCTGGTCCTCTTCCTCTAGCTCTTTGGTTTAGTCAATCAATGCTTAGCTATGCATACCAACGTTCACGTATCCACTTGTTAACCATACATCACACATGGTGACCAGAAATTTTCCATGCTGCATTTTCCTACTCGGATTGAACCGTCAAATCATATATGACATGCTGATGGCCAATACTAATCTCGTTGTCTTGTTGAACATGGAAGAAAATCCAGACTAGAACATAACAACATAGCTAATACTAGTCTTGATTAGCTAGTACATTACCGTGTGACCATTCTACGCCATTTGTTTTGGCACCAACGGCAAAGGCAAAGGTTAGTGTTGCCTCCAAATGCATCACAGTTTAACAGTTTAGTGTCGTCCTAAATATGTCCGTGCATTACTACGGAGTGATTCATACCATGGAAATTTAAGTACTGGAAATGAGGTTCTTTTGGTTGACAGGACGAAATGTTCTTGATGAGGACACCGGTATCGTCAAGAATTAGCATTGCTTCTTGTTGGATCTGCAACCGTCAATAACCCCTGTGTTGATAATGAGACACAAACACTTTGACACACTAAATTTGTGAAATGCAGAGCTTTGATATGCATACGTGGATCATGCCATAATTAATATTCTTGCAAAATGTATAATACATTTTTAGATGTCAAGTCAATCTTTTTCTTTTATCTACGTTCGTCTCCCCTCTAGAACCTTGCGCGCACCATCAGGGCACATCCAGCCCGACACCCCTCCGGTTTGAGTGGACGACACATCCAACCCTAACCCCTAATCATTCGGAAAACACACATGTCTTTTAAAGATGTTTAGAGAAATTGCAAAGGCTTGTGTTAAAATGGAATAAAAACCAGATAGGGCCTGTTGATGTATTGATATCGTGTGATCTATGAGATGTACTTTTGTATAAACCAAGATAATAGAAAAAATTGGTAGGCATCACCCTTCAATCTTTTTTGCTAAACTTGCATACCTATTTCGAACAGATTCTAACTATTCACTATTAGTGGCATGGAGAATTTACTTCTTGACCTTTCAAGATGTGTCACTAGTTTTGATTTCCTTTACTCTATTTTATCATCTTAAGTTTTGTTTGGGTTGGCATCATAAAATTAAACTTACCCATATGACAAAGATCTATCTTCAACTCAAGGAGTCATCTTCATACTAGTAAGACACATGGTGAATGGAACAACACACGTCCAGTGATAGCCTCATGACACATAATATATAGGGTTAAGTGCATTGGTCCCTCAAGTGTTGCAAAAGTCTAAGTTTGATCCTTTAACTCTATTTTATTCTAAATCTGGTCCTTAAACAATTAATTTATGAGAGTGATCACATAACCCCTAATAGGTGAGATAGGATTTACATGGGAGAGTGATTAAGATTGTGCCGTTGAACACACGTGCTAATTGCATAATAGATCCCAGCGTTAGATGAGCCTAGTGTTTAAAGATCACGTTTAGACCAAAATAGAGTTAAGCGATCAAGTTGGCCTTTACAACACTTGAGGGAGCAAAAGTGCACTTAACCATAATATATACGAAAAGACCATCTTATCCCTCATGTGGAGTGATGGCTGGGGTCACTTGGGTCCTGACAAATTTCAGAAGTCAAAGCAAAGAGCCGACGACTTTACATTTCTATATATAATCACATTTACACCCTGGTAGTCCCACTGAATTACACCTGACTCACTGCAGCGACAGGGCAACCAACCACCCACCCTGCGGCCGTACCACACAGCGGCGGGGTGAGGCAGAATTGGCGGGAGGCGACAAAAGGAGGCCGAAGGCTATAAAATTCGGAGAAGACGACCTTCCAATCGTTGCGACTTGCAGTTCGGCTTCCTCTTCTCCTCCAAATCCAGCAATGGACTCGCCGCCCGGTCCGAGGGGCCCGGCCGGCTTTGCGACGCAGGCCAACGCGCTCCTCCGCAAGAACCTCGTCTTCCAGGTCGCCCACCTTCTTCTTCTTGCTCTGTTTCGTCGTCCGATTATCACATTGACATTTGACTTGGTCTGCCTTCGTTTGCTGTCTGCTGCGCTGCAGAAGAGGAACCTGAAGACGAACGTGTGCATCACCCTCTTCCCGATCCTCATCTGCGTGCTGCTGGTCGCGCTGCAGGGCGCCATCGACCACGAGATCGACAAGCCCAAGTACCGCTGCGGCTGCGCGTGCGTCGACGCGGCCGCGGACGGGAGCTGCAGGAAGACGGAGTGCGGCATCCAGTACTCCACCTTGGACCAGGTCGCCACCTGTCCGATCCCCAGCCCGCCGCGCTGGCCGGCCCTGGTGCAGGTGCCCCCGCCTGAGTTCCGGGCCGTCAGGACACCCTCACAGCCGTTCGACCGTTTGCCTGAACCCACGTGCCGGGACAATGGGTCATGCCCCGCCGCTTTCCTCATCACCGGAACCAACCGCTCGCTCGCCGAGAGTATGCTATCGGACCTCATGGTACACTAGCATATATACTCATTTCTCCTTTGTAATTCAGGCTTTCTTGTCAATGGCAGGTCTTTCGGCTCAACTGTTCCCCGCTCAGCCCTCATCTTTGAATTTCACTGACTATCTAGATGCACTCTCCAAGATTGTTCCAGTGAGTTTCTTGAATTCCTAACTGCGCACCTAGATTACACAGTTGTGGTACCATTTTTATTTTATTAAATGTGTTTTGCTGTATCTGTTTCTCTCAGGGCTCTGACACGCAGACAGAGTCTAATCAGCTTTTAGAGCCCGCGTTTACCCCAGGAAATAATCTGTATATTGTACAACCTCAGTGTCGGTCCAATATATCGCAAATCATTTCGGTCAATACTGGGCCGATACCCCTTCAACTCAGTAAGTTGCGTTTTCCTTTGTGCACACCCCTCATTTCAATGAACACAGATTGCATACAAGCAAAGCAATACATGTATTCGAACGAGCAGTTAATTAAGATGAAGCAAGTAGACAACCATGAACGTATTGAATTACTATTCCAAGATGATCTCAACAAAGAAACGAATTACTATTGATCCTTGTAAGCTTTAACTGAACTGAGAGTAGCATTTGACCACATTTGTAACATTGGGCCTGCTAAAGTGGTAATATTAGAGTGTTTTTCGTCTTTCTTGATATTTAGATTAGCTTTGCTGTTTAACTGTTGTATACATCTGCTTACATTTATAAAATAAGGAACAGACCAGCCGACCAGGTCTTCTAAAATATCATAAAGTACTCTTTTTTCAGTATCAGATATCATAAAATATATGTGTTCTGATATAGCTGGATGGGCAGGCGGCTGGAATTTAAACTATTGTTTTAAAATACCATATCAAAGTTAAGACATGTTAGCATGTAATTTTTCTTTTGTTACAGAAATATTTGGCACTTCCATATTTGGATATCGAAGGGTATTCTTTTTTTCTAGAACATGCTATTTTAGGAAGTGTTTTTTATACGTTTTTTATTTCTAGCCTGCTAGTAATTCAATTCCGATGCTCTTTTAAAACGTCCAGATGTAGACTGCATTCAAGGTTTGCCGTTGTGGCGTGAAAGCGCATCAGTTATCAATGACGAACTATTTAAGGGTTACAGACAACAAAGGGGAATTGTTCAAGACAAGTCGAATGAGTTTTCTGCAGGTACCTACTGATCTAGCTCAGTAAAGTATTAGCATTGATTCATTTTATGCTTTGTTTGAAATGCTTGTGTTCACAGGTTACGATTTCTTGAACACAAATAAGGGTAGTCTTGACATTAGCATTTGGTTCAACTCTACCTATAGCAACAATACTGCATATTCTCCAATTGGATTATTACGAGTGCCACGCTTGGTTAACATGGTATGTGCTTTAAACTACAGCCCAACTTCATGTTAAGTGGTTTCCATTTGTATTACAACTATGATTACAAGGTGTATTGTCTTTCATATAGGCTTCCAATGCATATATCAAATTTCTCAAAGGAAGTGGAGTGGAAATGCTGCTTGAATATGTTAAAGATATGCCCAAAGTTGGAACAAAATTGAAATTTGACCTGTCTTCTCTTCTTGGTGCACTATTCTTCACATGGATCGTTGAACTACTCTTTCCAGTGAGTATGAGGCACGATATTCGTAAGTAAGTAAGTAGGCAAAATGGATAAATGATGAGTTAATACAATATCTTTTGCAGGTTATATTAACATATCTTGTGTATGAGAAGCAACAAAAGCTGAAAATTATGATGAAGATGCATGGTTTGAAGGATGGGCCGTACTGGATGATAACGTATTCTTATTTCTTTGCTCTATCAGCAGTCTATATGATTGTATTCATCATTTTTGGCTCCGTGATAGGTAAACATTTCGAATTATCATGAAGAAGTTCATATTTTTAGCGTTAATTTAATCTATGTAATATGGTTTTATTGTACAGGTTTGCGTTTCTTTACAACAAATGACTACAGCGTCCAGATTGTTTTCTACTTCATCTACATAAATCTGCAGATTGCACTCGCTTTTTTTACTGCGTCCTTCTTTTCTTCCGTCAAAATAGCCACAGGTTCATGCTGAAAAAAACTTAATAACTAAAGCTAGGAAGAGACCTCTTGTAATACTCTGTGATTAACTAATCTGACAATATGCTGCTGCAGTGGTTGGTTACATCTATGTATTTGGTTCTGGTCTCCTAGGGCAATTTCTTCTGCGTTTTTTTGTTGAGGATAAAGGTTTCCCAAGTAAGTTTCTTTCTTATTTATGCTTGACAACTCTCTTTACATCATAAGCATGACAAGCTTTCTTTTCCAATACAAAGAGGGCTGGATAGTAGTCATGGAGATCATCCCTGGATTTTCACTTTACCGAGGGTTATACGAGTTTGGTAATTATGCATTCTCTGGAAATGCAATGGGAACCAACGGTATGACGTGGGCTAATTTGAGTGACCCGATGAATGGAATGCGTACTGTATTGATTATCATGGTTGTTGAATGGGCAATACTTCTTCCATTGGCATTCTATTTGGATAAAGGCTCATCATTGGGTGGTGGACTCCGAAAAATATCGTCAACCTTCCTGAAATGCTTTAAAAAACGATCTGTATCATTCCGGAGGAATAGCTTTGGGCGAATAGGATCTAAAGTAATACTTGAAATGGAGAACCCTGACGCTACTCAAGAAGTAGGTTAATCCCTTGCATATTGCTCAAAGATACATATTCATTTTTATATGGGGAGGCTCTGCAATATAGGCATTTTATTAATAGTGCATTTCTTGTTATGCTCAGAGAGAGGTAGTTGAGCAGCTTCTGTTGGAACCCAATGCAAACCATGCTATTATATGTGATAACATAAAGAAGGTTTACCATGGAAAAGATGGAAATCCTGACAAGCTTGCAGTTCGTGGGTTATCTCTTGCCCTTCCAAAAGGCCAATGTTTCGGAATGCTCGGCCCGAATGGGGCTGGGAAAACATCCTTCATCAGTATGGTACAGTGACAAGACATAGTGTGTTCATCTTTTGACAAAGGTAGCCAACATATTCAATCGTTGCTGATATTTTTCCATTTTTTCTCCGCAGATGATTGGGCTCATTCAACCTACATCTGGCACTGCTTATGTACATGGAATGGATATACGGACTGATATGAATGACATCTACACAACTATGGGTGTTTGCCCACAACATGAGTAAGGGCTTTATCCAAAATCAGTCAAACAGAACACTTTGTATACTTCCCCAGGCACACTACGTTGCTGAAATGCTAATTCTCTTTGAAATATAGCTTACTTTGGGAGACATTGACGGGAAGAGAGCATCTGTTGTTTTACGGGAGACTGAAGAATCTTAAAGGCGCTGAGTTACTGAAGGTACAGTTCTCCAATTTTTGTATGTGTGCATGGATGTATCTTAGTATTGCTTATCTCATACTGAAACGCGGTGCCATATGTTCATGGTTCTGTCATGCAGTACAGTTCAGATCATAACATGCATAAATGCATCAATATTTGAACTATAAGCATATGTTGTTCTGTCAGGCAACTGATGACTCTCTGAAGAGTGTTAACCTATTCCGTGGCGGTGTCGGTGATAAACAAGTGGGGAAGTACAGTGGGGGCATGAAACGGAGGCTTAGTGTTGCGATCTCCTTAATTGGGGACCCCAAAGTACTAATCTTATTCCTGTTATATGTTATCAGTCGCACAGCATATGATGTAACCTGCGACTGAAAATTGCGTATATATTTTTCAGGTTGTTTTCATGGACGAGCCAAGCACTGGACTAGATCCAGCATCAAGAAATAACCTGTGGACTGTTGTGAAGGAAGCAAAGAAGAACCGTGCCATTATTCTTACAAGTATTTAACTTTCCTAATGATCTCTGCATTGCTTTGATAGATACTTGTTGACTCATCGTGTATGTTTTTTTACAGCACATTCAATGGAAGAGGCAGAGGTACTATGTGATAGGCTTGGTATTTTTGTTGATGGTGGTTTCCAATGCATTGGAAATCCAAAAGAGGTAAATTCACATGTGTGAAGCTCAACTACATTTGTGTAGCTATTCCACTTTATTCAACACACATTTTGAACTGCAATGTTTTTCAGCTGAAAGCTAGATACGGCGGAACCTACGTCTTCACAATGACAACATCTTCGGAACATGAACAGGAGGTTGAACAGATGGTTCGCCGTTTGTCACCAAGTGCAAACCGGATATATCAGATATCTGGGACACAAAAATTTGAGCTGCCAAAGCAGGAGGTGAAGATAGCAGACGTTTTCCATGAAGTTGAGAATGCAAAAGGCCGTTTTAGCATAGACGCTTGGGGCCTCGCTGACACCACCTTGGAGGATGTCTTCATCAAGGTTGCCAAGGGTGCGCAGGCATTCAATGAGAACGCCTAACTAGTATATCCGATTTATAGGTGATTATTTCTTCCTTTGTCAAGGGTGTATGATGCTTGTGTGAACTTCACTAATTTGTTGCTTAGTATGGCACTTGAGGTGTAAATTTAGTATTGTAAAACTGTATATCTCAAAGGAACCTATAAAATTGCCAAATACAATGTATCATGTTCATATGTCATAATTTTGAAAGGAGGCACTTTTAACCTAGACTTGTTTAGCGTTCGAATGAGAATAACCAACATCATCGAGTGTTTCACAACTGTTCTTTGCTGAGATGGATCCCACATGCTTGCCACATCACTACCACATAGCTTCCATGCCATCAATGTTTTCTTGAGCATCTATTTTACACATTTTTTTCCTTTCATCACCAACAGTTGATGTTGATGGAATTTTCTTTGAAGTTACTTTGCATGCTCCCAGGAAACAAGTTGGTAGCAAGTAATATGAATTTTACGCCATTTGTAGTGCTAAACTGAAAACTTGTGTGCTAACCATATGCTCCCCCTGGAAGTCTGGATAGGAAAAGTTCATTTTAATTGCACAACGGCTAAGGCCACGTCATGTTGTTGCAGAATAAATAACTTCAGTGTTGTTCTCTAGGAATATGTAGAGTAGGGCCTTACTTTTTGTAGAATCACTGTACATGTTGACATTTTTAAAGATCTTCTGGTTAGTTGAAGTTGCAAGGAAGTAGCATAGGATACTGCTCTGTCTTGGTAATATATCCAGATGCGATTTCAGATGCCCCTAGTCTTTTAATGCGCATATAGGTTCCAACTAGAAAGAAAAAATAGTATCGCTCTTAATATATCAGCACATAAACAGATAGCTCGATTATGTGTGTGGGGATTAGCACTTGGTTTGCCTGAGAAGCAAGCATCTCGATTTTTGAGACGTTTTGAGTTTTGTTTGGGTATTTGTACTGCTTGGTCGGCATGCATGGTTGTGCCACAGTTGCAGTAGATTACAACAGCAAGTGCATATCAGTTCCTTCATTTCTGCTCGGTACGTTCGAAACTTTGATTTTTTTCTGATAAAGGTAGTTTTTATTACTTAAATAGTTAAATAAATTTAAGTATTACACCCAGACTCTGCATAATTAGGATGCACCCAGCCTCTGCATAAAAATAGGCGAATTATATCATGACGAGAAATTGCAGAAACGCCAAGGTGTTGAAGGGCCGATCCGCAAATTATGCTGTCATCCATGTTGGGATAAAACTTTGGTTTCTAATGAAAGCTAACGAGCATCTTTCACTAAATTTTGTGACTGGTATTTCAATGTTTGATCCTTGTGAAAACACCAAGGAGGCCACGGTCTGATCATGCTACTCTTATCCCTTTCATTCCATTCACAAGAATCACAACAAGTTGGATCGATGTGGTAATGGTGATGAGAATGGGAGGCAACTCCAAGGAGACCGCCTTGTGCTAATATGTTTTGTGAGGAGGAGACCATGCATAGCCAGTGACCTCGATGGTGAACGCCATTGCCATTCATATATATGCCAAATTTAAGCGACGGTGAACCCGAGATGTTTCTGTTGATCCGGTTCTCAACTGTCTTGTTCATTCAACCCAACTGAACTTTTCAAAGTTGGATATTATTAATTGTATATATCTCCAGTCCCGGCCGGCCGGCCCCCAAGCTTAGCATATACTCCCTCCGTTCGGAATTAGTTGACACGTGTTTGTCTAAAAGTGGATGTATCTATACACTACAATATGTCTAGATACATCCGTATTTGGACAAACATGAGTCAACTAATTCCGAACGGAGGGAGTACGTAACGGCCGCGCGCTCTTCGGTTACTGCTGCCCTGCCCAGGTGTCTGTGCGACGCGAGCGTAACACCCGGCCGGAGTTAAGGTGGGCGGCGTGGCGTTGAGTTCAGCGCAAGTTTCCTCTCTTGTACCTCAGTCAGAAGCGCGTGCAGGATCCATGGAAGAACCGCTCGATCCAAGCTCTCCACGCATCCCAGCCTCCGTGGACGGCGGCATAAGCTAGAACGCGTAATGGTCACGCCGGACTGCCTGCGCGCACGACGAGGCGCCAAGCTGACGACCTAGGCTCCATCTCCAAATATATACCACTGGAAGCTAGAGTGTTTGCGAAATACTAGATGCTGGGAGATCTTTGGCTTGCTTTCATCTCACTCCCGCGTTAATAATCTTTCTCATCTGTACGTCTGTCTGAGAAAACACAAGTCATGGCGTCGGCGACGTCGGGTGGCCGCACGCGTGGTCTCGCCTGGTTCTGCAGGCAGGTCCATGCCCTCCTCCTCAAGAACCTCTCCTTCCAGGTGATTCTCTTCTCCATGTTCCGGAACGAACATGCATATGCATTTCATTCTCTTCTGTCTTATCAAGAAATGCCAACTTCCATGTGTGTGCAGAGGAGGAACTCGAGGAACAACGCCGGGATCGCCGCGTTCCCGGTGCTCCTCTGCGTGCTGCTCCTCGCCATCCAGACCATGGTCGACCGCGAGCTCGGCAGGCCCCCATTCCAGTGCGGCTGCGGCTGCGTCGCCGGAGTCACAGGGAACTGCGAAAGGAGGGAGTGCGGCGTCCAGTACTCCACACCCACGCAGGCCGTCAGCTGCGAGGTAACCGCGCCGCCCAGGTGGCCGGCGCTCCTGCAGATGCCCACCACCCCGGCCACCGTGCGCGGCGGCCCGACGGCACCGTGCACCGACGCGAACGCATCCGGGCCGTGCGGCCCAGTCGCCGTGCTCCTCACCGGCCGCAACCGTGGCTTCTCTCAAAGTACTACGTGCAGAATATTCACTTTCTCTTCTGCATGCGTTTCTGCTGTACTAGTGGTTTGACCGACCCTTTTGACAGACCTTGGAAGGGGGCTGTTCCCAGCGATACCTGCTTCAGACTATCTCCCGACGTCTGCAACTATGAATTCTTCACAGTATCTTGATGACCTCTCCAAAGTAGTCCCCGTGAGTACTTGTTTGATCCATGAGGTCAAAGGTTTTAGCAAAGAATTTGGTATCTTTACATGTGTCGATCCTTTCCTTGCAGGGTTAGAACACATTGCCCGCTCATGTGCTGTTCGTCGAGCCCGGTCTTGTGCCCAACGAGACCATATATGTCATCCAACCCAAATGTTCCTGGCCTCCACGCAATGTTTCAGCAAGTTCAGATGGGGTGCCCATCGATATCGGTAAGGAGATACCGTTCCTGATGTGTATCTTACTTGATGCGGATTGTATGTACGATCGATAACAGCCTTCTGATCCTGTATATCTTTCTTTGTGAAATGGAGCAGACGTGGAGTGTGTTCAAGGCTTGCCATTATGGTGCCAGAATTCATCCGTGATGAATCGCCATCTGTTCAAGGGTTATAAGGGTGCAAATAAGAGGAGGAGATCGAATGAATTCCTTGCTGGTAGCCTCATCTGAATATTAATTTTAATTTCAGCTCTACTTCTTCTACGTGCAATTTTGTTTCTTATTTTTAGGATTCAACTCTGCAGCTTACGACTTTCTTGATACGAGCAAGGGGCGCTTCCAAGTACATGTCGTATACAACTCCACCTTCAGCAGGGATAATGGACACCATCCCATGACAGTTTTACGCGTTGCACGGTTGGTTAATATGGTACTTACACTTGCCTGCAAATTTTCAGTATTATGTAACTTACTGTTGGAATGAGGAAAATAGTATAACTCATAAAGCACATGTGTTTGAATTACAAAATCTTATTCAAGAACTGTTCTACTGTGTACTCCCTAGCTGTGGCAAAACAGCATTATAGCAACTCTTATCAACCTTCTTGATGATATTGATATCTAGTACAAAGGAGCTACCTTCAATTGCTTCCATTACTACTTAGTGTTAATTATTATCATTTGTAATGCAGGTATCCACTGCATATCTAAAAGTTCATCGAGGAGAAAATGCAGAAATGCGCCTAGAATTTATCAAAGAGATGCCCAAATCTGCAATCAGAATTAGGCTGGACCTCACCACTCTCCTTGCTGCACTCTTCTTTACATGGACAGTGCAACTCCTCCTTCCAGTGAGTTAATTTTTCTGTCGTCCACAGTCCTTTTACTGCAGTACTGTATATTACTCCCTCCGTTTCAAAATATAAGTCACACCTACTCTTTCCACCTACTCTCCAACCACATGTATCTAGACATGTTTTAGTGTAAGGTTAAGTAGGTGGAAAGAGTAGGTGTGACTTATATTTTGAAACGGAGGGAGTAGATTTGTATGTTAAGATTTTTGCTAAACATACTTCAACTGTTTTTCCAGGTAATATCGGCATATCTTGTTTACGAGAAGCAGCATAAGCTAAGACTGATGATGAAAATGCATGGACTAAAGGATGGACCATATTGGCTGATATCTTATTCCTACTTCTTATCCCTTTCGGCAGCATACATGATGCTATTTGTGCTTTTCGGCTCATTTATAGGTACTAAGTTAACTCCAAGTTATCCAACCTGAAGTTTCAATGCCTGAAAATAATCGTTGTGTGTATCAGTCGAGCTAGAGGTTATCAAAAAAGTGCAAATAAGATTCTAATCACGCAGAGAACTTTTTATACTTGTTTTGCAGGGCTTGACATATTCAGATTAAATAGTTACGGCATACAGTTTTTGTTCTTTTTCATCTACATGAACCTCCAGATTGTTTTTGCCATTCTCTTATCGTCTTTCTTCTCATCGGTCAAAACTGCAAATGGTCAGTACATTAGTCCTTCTGTTTCCACAAATATGTGGCTCTCTGGAATTTGATATGCTATCTGGATAAGCGTTTATGTATTACAGTAGTTAGTTACATTTACGTCTTTGGCTCTAGCCTTCTGGGAGAAGCCCTTCTGAAGTTGTTCATTGACGAAGCTACCTTCCAAGTAAGTTTTTATTGCAATTCTCCTCAACTTTGCAATTATGTGGCTGCTTCATTCCATTTTCATTGAGAAGTAATCGTGTTACTTGTTTAGGGCTTTGGCTTGCAATAATGGAGCTCGTTCCCGGGTTCACCCTCTACCGCGGAGTTTATGAGTTAGCAGAGTATGCAGCTTCAGGTCGACACAAGGGAAAATCTGGAATGCAATGGGGGGACTTGAATGACCCGATCAACGGGATGAAAGAGGTTTTGATACTGATGTCCATAGAATGGATACTCCTGCTTCCCGTGGCATTTTTATTGGACCATAGACCTGCCTGGCATCCTCTGTTTCTCTTCGGAATTCTGTCGACGAATCACTCGTCGCCAACATTGAGACCAGATAAAGTGATGCAGGGTTCCAGGAAAGTCTTTGCTGATATGGCCAAGGCTGATGTTTTCCTTGAGGTTTGTTAAGCATATATGATATACTATGAATTATTCAGTAGGCAGACAATTCTGAATTATTCTTCAAATTTTGACTTTCAGCGCAAAGTGGTGAAAAGGTTACTAAATGAAATGGACACAAATAATATGATAATCTGCCACAATCTGAAGAAAGTGTATCGTGGAAAGAATGGGAACCTGACAAGCTTGCTGTCAGAGGGTTGTCGCTTGCTTTACGAAAGGGCAGTGTTTCGGAATGCTTGGTCCCAATGGGGCAGGGAAGACATCCTTCGTCAACATGGTGAGTGACAGTTTAAATGATGTGATGCTTGTGTTCTCGGATTAACTTCAACTAGAAAGAGTGACCATGTGTTAGAGGCTATTAACACTTCAACTTCTCACCTACTTTCTCATGAATCATCAGTAGTTCAGTACCTCAATTTCTTTCATTGTCTTTATTTCATCTAGCAAAACAATCTTAAGATGCCATAATTATATGTGCAATAACAAAAACATTCGACACGGTTATGGCTATTATACATGCAGATGATTGGGCTTGTGGCGCCGACTTATGGAACTGCTTATATACATGGTATGGATTTGAGAAAAGATATGAATGAGATATATGAAAACATAGGCGTATGTCCGCAGCACGAGTAAGATCACTACTGATCAGTCTTGCAATTTTGTGCTTAAATATTACTCCCTCCGTTCCTGATTGTAAGGCCTATAGTTTTCTCTGAAAAGTCAAACCTGACTAACTTTGACCAAGATTTGAGAAAATATTATTAGGATTTAGAATGTCAAATCAATATCTTTAAATTCATCATGAAGTATATTATTGCATTTTATATTCCTAATATTTGAAATATTAATAGTTTTTTTCTAAAATATTGGTCAAAGTTAGTCAAGTTTGACTTTTCAGAGAAAACTATAGGCCTTATAATCAGGAACGGAGGGAGTACTATTATTTGTGTCAGTGTTGCGATGCTAACCAAAATTTCACGTGCAAATGTCTGCAGTTTGCTTTGGGAGACCCTGACAGGAAGAGAACATCTACTGTTCTATGGCCGAATGAAGAATCTCACAGGTGCTGCTCTGATGAAGGTAGTCTAACAAACATGAACTAGTAGACAACGTGTAGAATACTGTACAATATCAACTTCACAGAGACTTGCTGCAAGTTATTGATACCTGTACATGTTCAGCTGATGTTTTCTCCATGACTAGAAATTCATTTTATTTTATCATCAGATGTCTCTTGATCCAGGCAGTCGAAGAATCCCTGAAGAGCGTAAATCTTCTCCACTGCGGTTTCGGCGACAAATCTGTAAAGAAGTACAGCGGTGGCATGAAAAGAAGGCTCAGTGTCGCCATCGCGCTCATAGGCAATCCCAAAGTAATCCCCGCGAGGAATTCTTCTTTCCCTTCAACACAACTGATCTTGGAAACAATTTAGCATGCACTAAGTGCCATGAGTTTTCGTTGTGATTAATCAGGTGGTGTACATGGACGAACCGAGCACGGACTGGACACGAGATCCAGGAATGATCTGTGGAAAGTCATCAAGCGAGCAAAGAAAGAATGCACCATCATACTCACAAGTAGTCAATTCCCCTCTTGTCATTCAGAGATTCCATTGCTAACCATCATCAACATGATGCTACAAGAATCTGTATTTAAACAACTGAATGACTTAACCTGTGACATTTTAGCGCACTCGATGGAAGAGGCCGAGGAGCTATGCGATCGCGTCGGGATATTCGTCAGTGGAAACTTCCAATGTCTTGGAGCACCCAAGGAGGTATGTACACTAGAATTTGCAACAATGCTAGCAGAGTAAAAAATCACCTGGAAAAGTTCAGTCTTGTTAAGCATCTGGCAACTGCAGTCAGAAGATGTGACGCAGATATTGGCAATGCTAATTTAAATGATGCAGTTGAAGGCAAGATACGGCGGCACCGTGTCCTGACGATAACGACGGCGGTTGAGCACGAGGAGGAGGTGGCGCGGCTGATCATGGAGCTGTCCCCTAGCGCCCCAAGATCTACGGCATGTCGGGGACGCAGAAGTTCGAGCTGCCGAAGCGGGAGGTGAGGCTGGACGGCGTGTTCGGCGCGGTGGCGGCGGCGAGGGGCATGTTCCCCGTGCAGGCGTGGGGCGTGGCGGACACCACGCTGGAGGACGTCTTCATCAGGGTCGCCAAGAACGCCCGCGCCTTCGACGTCCTCTCCTAGCGCCGGCGCGCGTCGAAGCTAGCTTAGATTGAGATTTGAACTAGGTGGTGATTTCTGGGGATCTTTTAGGATGACGATTTTAAATGTGTTGTTGTATACAAATTCGCTTATTGCAGAAAATGTCAAGTGAGTTTAGGCCGATTTGTTTCTCTTGGGTTGACAATAAACTGAGCTGCTTAACTTGAGTTCTGGTACCACAAGGAGCACGAAATAATGACTCTCCCTGGAAATTGACCGGAAGTTTGGAAGATCCTGATTTTATTCGCACATATAGAAACTTCACCCAAAAAAGTATGAGCTCGTGCTTAATTTTCAGTGAACAAACAATTCATAGTCGTCCAAATGTTTCAAGTTGAGAAGGCTTTTTGACGTAAACTCTTGTACTCACGTGTGCATTAAATTGTGTTTATATTTCGATACATTCTGTTGTTCGAAGCTATCCTCGGAGTTTGCTAGAGGTAGTGGGCTATCAAATTTGATCCCCAACAAAGTGGTATCAGATCCGAGATTATTTTGTACTCAAGTTCAGAACAAATTTGGTTTGCACTGACTGGAGTATGAAGGAAGTGAATACAAAAAAAATGGCATTTTTTGAATGGTACAAATTATTCACCATGGAATATCAAGATAGTAATTGTTGTATGTGAAAATTTATACTAGAAATTCAGCACGGAGTTGTTTTGGTAGGTGAATAGTTCGGCAGGCTAACAATATCCGATTGATCTCAATTTGAATGAGTATGTTGGTAACACATATGTTTGCTTATATACCAAAGGTGTCGTAGTTTGAAAAATGGTTTGAGATGCCAACTGATTACCAAAGGAGGTATACACCGTGACATCTGTGATTTGCTATTATCTTGCCTCTGGTTGTTTTTGTTATTGTTTTGTCGGTTGGTATTGTGGTGACGGTATGCTTGTAAATCTCTATAGGTTTTAAAGAAGACTATGTACCCAAATTATTTCATGGTGGAACTTGGGTGGACCGGTTGGTCCACATTTTTTGGTGTGTGTGTTTTTGTTGATAGTCAAGTTGGGTGTGTGTGTGCTCTCGCAGTGGTCGTGTTTCATGGTGATCGGCGAGAGTTTTTTAATCAGGTTTTTGGCTTTCCGCTAATTAAATGGTCAACTCTTTTTTCTAATTAGTTAATTGAAATGATACGTCTCTTACCTCGTTTAAAATAAGTCTCGAGTGTACATTAATGTGCAACATGTCGTAATGTGTGCAACCATAATTGCACACTAGTTGACACTATCATATTTTGTTGGATGAAGAACATCACCCACTTGGAGTTTAAAACTTGGGTCAACTTTAGAAATAGATTGTCTTCTAGACTTCTACATCACGTCGATCGATTGATCGTTACTAACATACTACTACTAGTCCTCCCGAAAGAAAAGGAAAAGATCGTTAACGCCACTACTAGTCCTGCCGTAAACATCGCCGATCGAGCTCGTTGCGACACGGCGCCGAGTTTCAGTTCGATTTCGATCGCGACCACGAAACACGGTCCCGAGTTCACCACGCCACCTCTACTACAAGTCTACTCTAACCGAACGTGGTTCCATCAAGAACTGAAACCGATCGAACCTGATTCCGGACGCGGTTGCTGTGGATCACACGTCTTTCCGGTTTTAGCCAAGTAATGCTCCGGCCGTTTCGCCCCCCGCTGCTCCAGGAAAGCTTCAACCGTCCATGGAATTGAATCGAAGGAAGCTTCTGCGAAAGCGCGGGCGAACGAGCTAGCTCCAGCTCCAGGTCGTAGCTAGGCCTGTAGTGATCCATCCATTACGCCTTTGCGTGTAGTAGATGGATATGAATAGGATGCTGCGGCTATTTCGGGCAAGTCTTCTCGCAGGCCACCATGGATCTACCATCTAGGTCTCTAGGGTTTGGCTTTCATTTCTTACGTGAAAGACGATTTGACTGAGCATTATATGCTCGTAGGAGAAGGACGAATGGTACTTGTTAGTGACGAGTGACGACACATGGTAGATCGGATACAGTACACTTTTGTATCTTTCTACGTGCTCATTCATATGCCACACTAGAAAGAAATGCTAAGGCGCCGAGATCAACCGAAAGTTCCTAATTCAATGCTTAATAATGTACTAAATTCTAGTAGTAATTAATTTTCTACGGCACGTGCAATGCACATGTAACCTTACAAAGAATTTTCCTCGTATATCTTTATCAAGAAATCTCTTTTACATCACTCAATCAACTAAAGGGTATAACAATGTACTGTACTAAATAACCGACATGGAGTGTATTTTAGCTGCAGAGTCCGTCAATCTTGGTTACATAGAGATTGGCGTGAAAGCATAAGTTATCATTGCTTGGCCATTTGCCATGTAACAATTGAGATGACAACAACAAAGCAATATTCAAGCATATGTGCGCGCATCGTGTCCAACAGCTACATCAAATATTCTTTGAGAAAAACATCTTGACATCTCCGAAATAACTTAAGCGTTTGATCGTCAGAACTGTTGCCATTTTGGTAGAAATTTGTAATAACGCATTACACTTTCTACGACAATTAAATCAGATCAAAGGTAGTAGTAGTTATGCAATTGTCCATGACTTCATGGTCCCTTTTTGCATAGATGCAAGACAAGATATGTTTGTCATAAGCGATGATAAAATACACTCAGTAATAGGGTCTATAATGGTTTTACCCGAAAGTTCGTCCATGTGCCACTTGCTTTGAAACTCAACATCCGGTTGGGGCAGGCCACATGAAGCCGTTGTTGGCACAACAAGTGGACCTCACTGATTTTTCATACTTCTGTGTTTGTTTGATCATTTTGCCTTATTTTCACTAACTTCTAATGATATTACTTTGAAATAAGCACATCACAAAAAAATGTCTTGTTGAGAAGACTAATAGTCCTTGCTATGTAGTCCAACTACCCTATTTATAATTTGTATTACTACTACGTTGCTAACAATTATAATAAATGAGCAAACTTTCAGGAAAAAAGTAAACTAAACAGGAATGCACAATGTTTTCGGTAAAGGCATTTTGACATGTAGGAGCATTTGTTCCCGACTGAGAGGCATTCAAAATTCAGTCAAAAAGTTTCGGTTGAAATTGCACGTGTACAACTAAGTATTTTGTAGGCTTAGAAAGTCATTTCAGCAAAAAACAATAAATTTTGTGTCATGTGGAAAACTAACAATAGTCGTTAAAAAGGCTTTTCATGCGATTTTTTTTTGTCTTTTACACATACCACGAAAATGTCGGTTTTCAGCGGAACTTCGCGTGCGTACATGACATGTGGAGATACATGTGCCAAAATTTTGTTAGAGGTTTTTGATATTCCAAAATATTTCTCCCATGGCATGAGGCTGCTCAGCTCCCACGTGGCAAACTGAATTTCCCTCATGTCTTCCTTGGACTATGGGTCCATAGCAGTAGCTAGATGGTTAAAATCCATGAGAGCGGGTCCACCACGGGCGAAAGGTTCTCCAGGGCGATCGAGAGGCGATCGTGTTTCTACTAGGGTTTTCTCTCGAGGGTGGTTGTTTTCCGGCGGCGGCGTAGATCGCGACGGCGTGATCTGCTTTGGTGGCTGCGGGTGTTCTCTTCCCTGTCTCGGCTGTGTCTCGGGATACGGCGGAGGTGAGGGCATGGCATCTCTAGGACTTCATGGACAGAAGGCGGTTCCACGAGGACGCCGTCTAGGTCACCGACGAAGAGAGGAGCGGACGAGTTAACTACGAAGATGGGGGCCTGTTGCTGACGGACAAGGAGGTCACGGTCTCGTGATCTGAGGAGTGGAACCGCGATCTGTGCCGCGGCCAAGGTGGGCGGCGGTGGGAAAAGTCTGCTCTCCACGCAGTGGTCATTGTCGCGCTGGAACGGGCGATGCAGCGGGCGTGGGGATTGCATGGACCTGCACAATTCAAGGAGATCGACGACAACAGGTTCGTGGTTCGTTTCACCTCGGAGGGGGATGGCGTCATGCGATGAAGAATGACCATGGCAGTTCGACCTCGATGCGGTGTTATTGAAGGATTATGATGGAGCTGTGCATCCATCGGACATGGTTTTCAACACATGGATGTCTACGCCCAAGTGCTGGATCTTCCTATGGACATGATGAATAGGGTATGGGGAGCTGATTGGAAGCTGGATCGGAAAGTTTATTTCAGTGGATGTGGACAAAGATGGTATGGCATGGGGTGAGGAGCTGAGAATCAGGGTTGCGGTGAGGGTTGATCAACCGCTGCCTAGGGGTGTGATGATTAAGATATCAGGAGGATGTGCAGAGGGCAAGTGGTTTGACCTGAGTATGAAAAAATTCCGCACTTCTGTTTTTATTGTGGATGTGTGGTGCACTCGGAGGAGGGTGTCTGGCTAAGAACTTGAGGAAAAACAATGGGGAGAATGGCTTCGTGCTGCACCGAGAAAGTCAGGAAACACAGCCCTCCCCCGGCCGGCTATGTCATGGGGAAGCTTTGGGAGCAGGACCTTTGAGAGCAGATCGGTGGACTCAGATGCTAGACTGAAGATGGTGTTGTTCGTGACCTTCCCCCTCGTAGGCAGGGGTATAGAGATTATGATCAGTCTAGCTCCTCCCCGCACTGGCGTGGGTGAGCGCAGACGTGACACAGGAGAGGTCACTGGTCTTTGAAAGGACACAGGGTCTCGGCAAAGGAGAGAATTGGTCGTCCAAACACAGGTGGGGACTACCAGCAGAAGAGCAGAATGGGAACTTTTGTCCGTCGAGCAAGGCTGCAAGAGTTGATTGCCACTCGGACTCACCAGATGCCACCGGGCACGGAGTCAAGAAGAAGGGCAGAAACATGTCTGGATGCCCAAGAGGTAAAGGTGATTGGAGAGGGATCTCAGAGTCGGCGGGGAAGAGACAGCGTACCAATGCATCAGTGTTTGATAGACTGGAAGAACCTACTACGACATCGGCGGCGCTTGCGATGCAAGGCCGCCGGACCAATGATCGTCTTGGCCCGGAACTGTCGCGGATTGTGGGTTGAACGCGGCAGTGGGCGAACTTCGGGACCTTATTAGGTCACACAACCCAGCGTGGTGTTCTTGTGTGAAACCAAGAAAGCAAACGAGATGAACAAGCTAAAGTGGAGTATGGGTTTCACCAATGGGTGGCGGTGGACTGTAATGGGAGGAGTGGAGGTTTAGCGTTGTGGTGGAGGCAGGATGTAGAGGGTCGGTCAGACCGTGGTGTCAGTTATTATATCGACGCCAAGATCACGTACGAGAACAAAACGTGGAGATTCAGTGGCATCTATGGGGAACCCGGACAGAGCTGAGACATAGGACATGAGGCTCTTCGTTATCTAAGAAGGCAGGATGATCTTCCCTGGCTTTGCGCCAGGGATTTCAACGAGATAGTGTCACAGAGTGAGCAAATTGGAGGAAACCCTCGAAACGAAAGCCAGATGGAGGGCTTCCGTGAGGCCTGTTAGACTGCGAGCTCACTGCCTGGGTTTCTCGGGTTATGAGTATACTTGGGACAACAAGAGGGAGGGGGATGATAATATCCAGGTTCGGCTGGACAGGGGGACGGCGACAGCGCGTTTTCTCTCAGATGTTCCCGCTTACTCAGGTGCAACATGTGATCACGGATGAATCGGACCACATGGCCCTGGTAATAAAGGTCCAAGCTGAACTGCAGGATCGGGTCCGGTGAGGGGCAGGAGCTTTATGTTCGAGCATATGTGGACGAAACATGAAGGTTACGATGAGTGGTCCAAACTGCATGGGCTGGTTCCACAAGCGGAGGGCAGATATCAACAGCTTTTGCAACAAGCTTAGACATGTCTCACGAGACATTAAAAATTGGAGCTTCAATGTTTTTGACTCAGTTCGAGCTGAACTAAAGATGCTGAAAAGCAAACTGGAGGACGCGGAGCTGCAGCAAGATTGTCTGGCTCCTTACTGGAGGTGCGCCAGATTGAGCAGAGGTTGCATGAGGTGTAGAGAGGGAGGAAGTGATGTACCGGCAACGTTCAAAATTGATTGGCTGAAGGAAGGAGACCGCAACACCAAATTCTTTCAGAACAGAGCGTCTCACAGGAGACGGAAGAACACTGTTCGAGGATTGAGACGGTCGGATGGGTCTCTTTGCAATACAATGAAGGAATGGCAGAATTGGCGCTGGCCTTCTACCAAAATCTCTTTATGTCGGAGGGATCTACTAACGCAGATGGGGTTCTGAACTTAATTGAAACATCTGTTACTAGCGAGATGAATAGAGCGTTGACTGCTCCGC